>JAOEHY010029531.1:0-31954 GCA_025447955.1 Psilopsiagon aurifrons | reverse complement strand
GATCTCGCCCTTCCCCCCCCCGTTATCTCCCCTGGCCTCCCCCCCCGGTCTCACCTGTGCGCGGGGGGAGGGGGCGCAGGAGGGGGCCCCCCCCGGCCCGGGGGGGGCTCTGCCGCCCCGCGCGGCCCCGCAGGACGCTGCCCCCCAGCGTCAGCCCCACGGCGAAGCCCATCAGGAACCAATGGCCCCGCACGGCCCCACAGCGGCGCCTCGGGGGCTGCGGGGGACGGGTTCCGGGGCTCCTCCGACTGCTCCTTCCGTGTGTTCTGCGCTGCCCCCTGCATGGATGGAGCCTCGCAACTTCCAGTGCCCGCGGCGCCCGGGAGGCCTGACAGGTAACGGTCCCAGGGCCGGCCCGAGCCTTCGCAGCCCCCGTGCCCGGGCCAGGCCGGTCGCCGGCCACGCGTCCCTTATGCCCCTTTCCTGACGGTGCCCCGCTGCTATCCCTCTTTTTCCTGGCGGTTACCCCCACCCCAATTCCCCCCTCAATCTCAGGCACTCCCCACACCTCTTTTCTAGGAGCCTGACCCCATCGCAGTTGAGAAGACCCCCTTTATTCATTCCCCCCTTTATCCCCCTATTTATCCATCCTCTCTTTACCCATCCCCTCCTTTATCCATTCCCTCTTTATCTGCCCCCCCCCTTTATCCTCCCTTTTATGCAGCCTCCCCCTTTATCCAGCCTCTCCCCCCAACAAGCACCTCTTCCCCTTCAGCTCTGATGATATGACCATCTTCTGGCTGGTCCTACCCCCTTGTTAGGTTCAACCTCTACTTCCTCACTCCTCTTTCCCCCTCATGCATCTGGTGCTGCCCTGTCCTCTCTTTTTCCTCCCCTTTACTAAGGGCTGACTCTGTCCTGCGTGCCTTTCCCGTGCTAAAGTCTTCCCGTGGAGCTTTCAGTGAGTGTTCTGCAGCCCTTTCCCTTGGGAAGCAGATGAGCCTTTTCTCCTCTGCCAGTGTCTGGTGCCTGAACTCCTTCCTGCAGTTCCTAGAACATGTGGGTCTTGCCATTGGACTGTTACTTGTGCTGAGCTCGTGAAGGGTGGCTGGAGGATGCCTGAGCTATAACCACCCTGTGGGCATAACAGAGTTGCCTGGACACGGCTGTCCTCTCGTGCTGGCTCTATGAGATCTCGGATCCTACCTCTTCTCCTGCACACCTCTGTTGTAAGCCACTGCTTCCTCTTTTGTTGGCTGGCTCCATCTGTCTTGGGGAGCAACTGCTGCTCCTGGCGACTCCTTCAGCCATAGCAAAACCCTGTTCTGAGGTGTCTGCTGCTCCCCAGGTCCTTGCCTCTTGTTTCTCGAGGTTTGTTAAAACCAGTCTCTGTGTATCTCTCTTCATTTGATCTGTGACCTCTTGGAAAATCAAGGTAAAGAGAAAGGGAAAATAAGTGGTGAGTCTAAAGTTGGGGCCTAAGGTGGTGTTTGGATGGGTGATGTCATTTATAGATGCTTCAGGGCAGGGGCAGAGCAAGCTTCCTTTGGGATGAGCTGTGTATCTGCAAGGCTTGGAGAGTGCAGAGTGCTGCTTTTTTTTTCCAATGACCTTGAGTTTGGAGACTGGGAAACTTGGGTGCATCAAACAGTGAGGAGATGGGTTGCTCATTTAGTGTCGCTCATTCAGGAATGATCCCCAGAGCTCCATTTGGAAGTGGACTTTTCCAGGAGCTGAAAGGGCTCAGAAGTTACTGTCAGTGTCAGCCCAGACCTGGAGCCTGCAGTGATCTCTGCCTTGTTAATTTTTGACTGCAGGTTTAAAGGCCGAGTGTTGCGAAAGTTCTTCTGCCTCTGGAGCTTTGCATTACAGGATCAGAAGAGGCCAGGAGTGACCTGCAGCTGACTGCACCTCTCTGTGCTTCTGGGTGCAGTGTGAGAAGAGACTGTTACTGTGGCCGAGATAACAGCTGGAGCTAGAGCCCAGGTTTTGAGTCCTGCCTGGGTGTTCCAGGCAGGTTGGGAACGGTGAGGGATGACAGAAGGTTGTCCTGCCTTGGAGTACAGAGACGCCCTTGAAGAGGGAGAGAGAAACGTGCTCCAGTGTCAGCTAAGGGTCATCATCTCTTATGTGTAGTCAAAGTGAAGCTCCTTATGGGGTCATCACTGGTAGCAATAGTGCAGATTGATCCAAAATTGTTCCTTGTCACTGAGACTTAATCTTCTCATTTCAGCATGAGTTGGTTGGGCAAGTTTTGTTCAAAGACAGAGAGCTGCATGAATGGGTGAGGAAACAGTGTGTCTAAAAGTTAGGGGTTTTGCTGAAAGGGGAGAATCCTATACCAATTTACATGCCTTTAGTGATAACAAATGGCCAGAGGTTTCAAAGGGGCTTTGTGAAGCCTCTAGGTGGCTGAGAAGTTGGAGTTCCAGTTGATTCTTGTCTAAATACTGATGTGTGTTTTCCAGAAGACCTACAAATCTTGGGACATTTTATGTGTTATGCCATGGTCAAGTTATAAGGTAACCAGAAACTTGTTATAAATGTACAGTGGTGTGGTCAATATAGTCTTTAGCATTAAGAACAGCCCTAGGAGAAGGACTTGGGCGTGTTGGTGTATGAGAAGCTCCCCAGGACCCATCAGTGTGTGCATGAGCCCAGAACCCTCCAGAGTGTGAGCAGGAGCTCAGGGAGAGGATCCTGCCCCTCTGCTGGGATCTCAGGAGACCCCCCCCCCTGCAGTCCTGGTTCATCTCTGGGACAACAGCACAAGGGGGATGTGGAGCATTGGAGCGAGTGCAGAGGAAGCTACAGAGATGCTGTGAGGGCCAGGCTGAGAGAGCTGGGCTCGTTCAGCCTAGAGAAGAGAAGGGGAGGCCTTAGAGCAACTCCAATGCCTAAAGGGGCTACAGGAAAGCTGGAGAAGGGGGGCTTTGGACAAGGGCCTGTAGGGATAGGCCAAGGGGAATAGCTTTAACCTACCAGAGAGGAGATTGAGAGGAGCTCTTGGGCAGAAGCTCTCCCCTGTGAGGGTGCTGAGGTGCTGGCACAGGGTGCCTGCAGAAGCTGTGGCTGCCCCATCCCTGGCAGTGTTCAAGGCCAGGTTGGACACAGGGACTGGGAGCAAGCTGCTCCAGTGGAAGGTGTCCCTGCCCGTGGCAGGGGTTGGAACTGGATGAGCTTTAAGGTCCCTTCAACCCAAACCACTCTGGGATTCTATAATGCTTTCTATAATGCTTGTTTCACACTAGGAGCTCTATGTATACTAACTTAAGAACTAAGTAGCTGTCATATTCATGATGTGTGTGAGTCTGGGATTGCAACTATTTGAGGCTAATGGACAATGTCTGATGTAGAAAGCGGCAATTTGGGACTTTCTGTCTGTGATTCCATGATCATTTCAGGTTGCCAAAGCCTTTGCAGTGATGGCATACCTGTAGAGCACCAAAAACCCGCAGCTCTGTGAAGGCAAGAAAGGCTCTTATAGTCTTCTCAGCCAGGCATACACAGCACAGCCTGGGACGCTGGTAAACTTGAAGTCAAAACTTAAAGTCAGTTTTGGTTTAATCTCTGGCTTATTTCACTTTGTCAAGCACGGGGTTGATTTCGTGAAAGATCTTTTTGATCTGTATCTTTTAAGTAATAAAGTTGTGTTGATGAGCTGTTCAGAATACCTCTGGGATACTGACAATGACCTGTCCAGAGAGTTGGGACGCTCCACAACACATCTGTAACTGTAAAACCACTCACATGTGCTTTGCTCCACTCCCCTGGCCAGTGGGAGACGGTATTAAATGCTATGGCAGAGGAGACTTGGTTGACAAGCAATAGAATTTGAGTCTCTCTTCAGGAGTGGTAGGTTTTGAGGGGGTTGGATGTTTGAGGTCTCTTTGCGGTCTAAAGAGCAAAAGAAACTCAAGGTGCTCTTACAGAGAAAGACAAGCAGGCTGTGGCAGGGAAGAAGTCAGCCGGATGCTGCCTGGAGAGGGGAACTGCAGATGGTGGTTGGGACTGTTGTAGGGAAGCTCTAAGAAGAGTGAGACACTCAGATCTGCTGGAATATCGTCCCTTGTGTCTCTTTACAATGTACTTTGTATTAATGGATCATTCACTTCTCTGGGAAAAGTTGATTAAGCATCACTAGTCACTGGTCACAAGCAGTGAGGTTGAGTGGCTCTTGTATTTAATAGGGCTACAAAGGGAGGGGAGCCTTGGGATATCAGCTTAGAGGTAAGACGATCTTAGAGTCCCTGGCCTGAGGGCTGAACTGTTGAGGTGTCACAGTGATGGAGGTTCTCTCTGCCCTGTTGTAGCTATGGATGGAGAGAGCATCTCTGTACACTGGAGGGTTTCTAAGGAGGGCAGTCTGTGAGGATCCAGCCCAGGAGAAGGGCAGGTAGAGGCTTGTTAGCTGGGAAGGATGTCTGGATTCATACTGTTGTGGTTTAAACCCAGCTGGTAACTCAGAGCCATGCAGCCACTCACTCTACCCCTTCTTCTTTCCCCTGCTCCCAGAGGGATGGGGAGGAGAATGGAAAGAATGTAACTCCCACAGGTTGAGATGAGACCAGTCCAGTAACTAAGGTATAGCACAAACCGCTGCTGCTACCAGCAATAATAGTAATGACAAGGGAAACAAGGGAAGAGAATACAACCACTCACCACCCGCAGAGTGATACCCAGCGCAACCCAGCAGCGATCTGGGCCTTCCGGGTAACTGCCCCCAGTTTGTATACTGGGCATGATGTGCTGTGGTATGGAATACCTCTTTGGTCAGTTTGTGTCAGGTGTCCTGTCTCTACTTCCTCCCAGCTTCCCTTCCTGCCTGGCAGAGCATGAGGCTCAGGAAGTCCTTGGTCAGGCTTAACATTACAGCAGCAACTGAAAACATTGGTGTTATCAACGCTGTTCCCAGGCTGCAAGTCAAAAACATAGCACTGCATCAGCTACTAAGAAGGAGAAAACTGACTGCTACTGCTGAACCCAGGACACATCCCTGCATGCTTGGTCTATCCAAACCTGAAGCTGCTTTTTGAATTAACAGTTCTCTGTCTTGGAGAACCTGGCAGAGAAGCGTTCCTGGAAAGCACATCCTCATGGATGTCTCCAGCAATGGACCTTACCCAGCCCAGCTGGCATGTGTATGTAGATCTGGCCTTGGACACAAGCTGCAAGGAGTCTCCTCAGGTTTCCTGTGCTTACCTCTGTGCTGCAAAGTCCAGAGGTTCCACCTGCCCTTGTGCTAAGGTGCTTTGCTGCTTCCTCTCCCTCCCATGCTTGTGAGCTCTTCAGAGGGCAGTTGATGGTGTCATAGAATCATAGAATCGTTAGGGTTGGAAAGGACCTTAAGATCATCCCATTCCAACCCCCTCTGCCAGGGGGACCTCACACTAAACCATGCCACCCAAGGCTCTGTTCAGCCTGGCCTTGAACACCGCCAGTAATGGAGCATTAACAGCTTCCCTGGGCAACCCATTCCAGTGCCTCAGCACCCTTACAGTAAAGAATTTATTCATCATATCCAATCTAAACTTCCTCTGCTTACGTTTGAACCCGTTACCCCTTGTCCTATCACTGTCACTACAGTCCCTAATGAATAGTCCCTCCCCAGCATCCCTATAGGCCCCCTTCAGATACTAGAAGGCTGCTATGAGGTCTCCATGCAGCCTTCTCTTCTCCAGGCTTATAGACTCCATCTCCATAAAGAAGCAGAACAATACCTATGGAAAACCAGAGGCCAAGGATCAAAATCTGATCACATCATCATCTTACTACAAGAATTAGCATGAAATACTGATGATCAGACACAGTCAGGGTGCTGCCTCTTGCTGTTAACCCAGAGAGGGAAGCAACTCTTGCTTAACACGAGAGTGAGTGAAGTTAGAGGTGCTTAAAACATGAGGTGTCTTTCTGGTGTCTTTCCTGGAGCTACTTCTGGAGTAAAAGGAATATGGATTAAATACACTTGTGATGAACTAAATTGTAGGGAGTAGCTCAGTTTCAGGCTGACCAGTGGATTCTGGGGGAGTGTGCCTTTTGTCTGCATTACATTGGATTGATCCTATGGCTACCCTGAAAGTCCTGCTTGGGAGCCCACTGCAAGAAACCTGGCTTTTCTGTTTGTTTGGATGGTGGTTCTTGCTATCTGTAGATCTGACAAAGTTTCTGTGTACATGGAGGAGCCAGCCATGCTAGGAAAGCAATTGAAACTTCCACCTTGAACAAACTGTGTCAGGAAGAACGAATTCCTGGAACTTCCTACCCATGGGGAGATGCCTGTGTATGCATACTACCAGGTTTTGGGAAGCAAATGGAAGCTGAAGCCCAGGGCTTTGGAGCTCTTGGGGTGCAGGAACCTCATGGTTTTGCTGTGCACAGCAGGTCTACCTCATTCTAGGGGCTTTAGATTATTTAGCTTAGTGCATTAAATATGGAATTCCATTAGGAGGGTGGCAAACTTTCATTTCTCCTGGAAATACAACTTTCAATTATCACCCCTTTCCTAGTGCTAATGTAATTGGGTGTCCAAGAAAGGTGGCACTTGATGGGTGTCTGATTCCAAAGAAACACTTAATGTCCTTTAGTTGGAGGTTGTTTTTTGGCTGATAATCAAATGTAGTAAATGAGAGAGGAGAGGTGGCCACAAATATCTATGCCTTCTTTAGTCATGGTGTAAGAGGTGGTGAGGCACTGGCATAGGCTGGACAGGGCTTGGAGCAACCTGCTCTGGTGGAAGGTGTCCCTGCCCATGCAAGGGGTTGGAACTGGATGAGCTTTAAAGTCCCTTCCAACCCAAACCAGGCTGGGATTCTATGAGTGGACACGGAATGGTTGGAGGCAAGCTGTGAACCAGATGCTGCCCTGGACTGGCAGGGTCTTTGGCACAGTAACATGGCTTCTCTAGGCTGGGTAATCCTGGAGTTCTGCTTGCTGGGAATTCCTCCGCAAACTCAGGATGTTCTTCAGTCTTGCATTGCTCCTTCTCACCTCGAGTTTCTTCAGTGAGCCTTTATACAAAGCTTTTCACTTCTTAGCCACCACTATTGAAGATGAAGTACTTGACGTTGTATATGACTGGCCTAAGGTTTGTATGCCTGCCTTTACTTTCTGTCCTGCAGGTAATTAAATGCCTTCTGTGTGGATCTTTGCTCTGGTGGCATGCGTGGATGTACAGCAGCTCTTCCGATAGCTTCTTCTTGTCTGCCCCATCACGAGAAGATGGCAAAAGCTAACATTACCAGAGACATCATCCACAGACAGATCAAGGTATGTGTTAGCCAAGAGTTGCTCCTGGTGGGTGGATGGCACATAGAGGATTGCTGTTCATGGCCTGGGAAATACTCGTAGTGTTGCCTTTACTTCTGAAAAGACCTCTGCTGCTTACATATTGATAAGAGGTGTAAGAAGTTTAAGAGAACAAATGCGTAGGACCTGTTACTATCCTTAATGAAGAGGTGGGCTGAAGTATGGCAGAACAGGAATACAGCTCTTCTCCCTAGCAGGAGCTCCCTGTGCTAGTTTGACATGAGCAGGTCTGTTTCTTTTGAATACAAGGATGAAGAGAGGAATACAGCTACTTGTGTTTGAGCACCAGAAAGGGCCCTTAGCTAGCTCCCCACATGAGCTTTCTGTCTGCTGCTTTCTGTGTTCTCTTTGTGTGATCTTGCCATCAGAGGTATTTTCTGACTGCAGTAAAGCTAATGATCTCTGTCTCAGTCTTCTGTCTCTCTTTCTTTACAAAGTGCTGTGTTGCTTCCTTTATGTAGAGAAAAGCTTGTCCTGTGGTCGCATCAGTTATCTGATGGCTGCATTTGGTGAAAGATCTCTTAACGTGAAAGGACCAGCTATAGCAGACACAATAGGCAATTATTACTTAGAGGCCTTAAATCACTTGCAGCTTTGCTGGTAATCAGCATTCATGCAAGTGGGCTGGTAGTGGCCAGGATAAGTAACAAGGAGCTTGAATGCTCTCTCCGCTTTGCAGTTTGGTACCACACTTTGTGGTATAAACTTGTGATTTAATCCATGTACATAGATTTGTTTTGCTGCTCTAACAAGGAAGGGATGGGTCTGTGCTTAGAGCCTTAGCCTGGCACTCTTTCACACTCTGCTCTCTTAGACTTTGATGCCTGACCTTGGGAAGATTTCTGACACTTCCTTGTAGAAAACCCAGTATCCCACAGACCTCAAAGCCACTGGGGTTGCCATAACAAGGCAATTAGAACTGCTGCACCTTGCACTGTGCCTAGGAGCGTTTGGGGAATGTTATCCTATAAAAAGTGATTTGTTGTACAAAAAAACTGGTTTGCTTCTCCTTTTCCCCCCTTTCTTTCTGTCTCCATTTTGGTTTACAGTAGCTTTTGCTGTGTGGAGTTCATTACTTCACATGGGGCTGCAGAGCTGTAATGTGGTGTGTAATGTGGTGTGCCAGTTCTCTGTGACCGCTAACATGCTCCTAGTACCTAATCTAATGTTTAACACCAGTATTCCCATCTCTAAATGGTGCTAATGAAGACTTAAGTTATCTTCACCTGACTGTAGCATGGCACGAGACGAGACCAAGGAATGAATCTTCTTGGGCATTATATGTTCCATTCAGAATATGACTTGCATTCCCTGTTCCTCAGGCCTGCCTCTGCAGTTGGCCTTCTTTCATCGAAGCCATCTGCTCGTGCATCTGCAAAGCCTGTGAGATCACAGGGGAAACAACTGCCCTGCTTTTCTTCACCTTCATTTGTACTGACGCAGTCCTGTGGCAGCTGCTCTCCTCTCTGTAGAACAGGCTGTGCTGTGGCACTGCATCTACGTGCTCCTGCTCCAGTCCTGCTGAAAGAAGCCATCTCTAAAGGATGCTGTCCAGTGATGTGCCCCAGTATTTGCCCTGTAGTGGTGGTGGTGTTTCAGGGCAGGATCTGTGCAATGACAGATGTCTCCTGAGCAGCTGTGCTCTAGTACAGTAGTGGCTGCTGAAATCCTTGCTAAGGGATAATGATAGGCATTCCCAAGCTCTTTTGTATCTCCTGGTTATGGCCCGAAGTAGGCAACATATTCTGGCCTAGTGTGGGCATCAAACCTTGTCTTGGCCACCCAGCTGGAGCTTAGCAATGAGAAAAATACCACTTTAAACCAATTCAGGGGCAAGGATTATGCACTACCTACCCAGAGGTGATGCAAATGATGTCTCCTTCCTACTGGACACTTACTTGATGCTATGGACACCCCAATACTTGGCAAGGTCCCAGCTTGAGTTTTGAACCTTCTTTTAAAGGGCAAAAGTGGTTTTGTTTGCTGTAGTGAGTGTGCCGCTTGTTTGCCTCCTAGGAGAGGGGTGCACTGGGCTTCGAGCGACACTATCATGTCACCGACCCATTCATTCGACGCCTGGGCCTAGAAGCAGAGCTGCAGGTAAGTGGGTTGTGCTTAAAGAGCAATCAGAGCTACTTGTACAGCAGGAGTATATGAAATTCTCTCTTTTATGGGATAGATGCTGATTACTTAGTCCCCTAGACTGCATTAGAGCCAGGAATAGCTCAGTGAGAGTGTGTATGAGCTTTCTGCATTACCTAACACACACCTACAAGAGCCTGTAACGAGTGTATAGCAGCTAATCCCAGTAGTGTTGCCTGAAGAAGGCAGCTGTCAACTGTTCAGGATACTCAGCTGGAATGTTGAAGAGGGTAATGTGTTGCCTAAAGAATAGGTTGTTGTATTGCAGTCTGACATGGCTTAAAAAGATCTCTTGGTTTGGGGGAGGACGGATTCTTTTGTTCCTCTTTTCAGTTGCATCTCCTGTATTAAACACTGCTCAATGCTCCCCTAGTCTTCCCTAGGACAGTTGTTAGTTCATTTGGATGGAGATGGGCGATACAGTCACCCAGCAGCAAGGTGCTTCTAAAGGAGTTATCAGAAGTGCATTCGCCTGCTTTCCCAGAGAACATGTACATGTAATTTGTCAGCCTAGCCAAGGGCTTTGGAAGAAAAGTCACCTTTTGTGTGTCCAGCAGGAATTCCTCTGTAGCCTCTGAGATTCAACTGCCATTTTATTCAACACTACCTATTTTTGGCTTATTTATTTCATTTTGTCTGTTCCAACCCAACTGTTAGAGCATGGCTGGAGGTGCTTATCTGCTATGTGGGTGGGTTTTTCCACATTGGAACAAGCTGTTATGTGTGGAGAGCTCTCTGTGTCCTTGTCTTGGAGCAACTCTAAGAAATCTGAAGTTTGTGTAATTCTCTCTTCCCATTATGTTTTCTTCCTCAGGGTCACTCTGGGTGTGT
Organism: Psilopsiagon aurifrons; assembly: GCA_025447955.1. Lineage (NCBI taxonomy): Eukaryota > Metazoa > Chordata > Aves > Psittaciformes > Psittacidae > Psilopsiagon > Psilopsiagon aurifrons. The sequence continues at coordinate 21,736 of JAOEHY010029531.1, read as the reverse complement.
CAACTGCCTGGAATGGAATGAAAAAGGAGAGTAAGTATGTGGCATGACTCGGGATCAACCAACTGATAACCACAGGTTCTTCCAAGAGTAAGATGCTTCCCATTCTTAGTAAAGCTCCAGCTCCAAGTTTTGAACTGTAGTAGAGCTCACACTTCAAAAGCAGTTTTATTTTGTTAAATAGATCTGTATATTATTAGAAATGCCCCTTTGGTGAGTTCAGAAGGGAAATGGTCAGCCTAAGAAGTGGAGATTGAAGCCTGCTTCTCTTCTCTTAAATGGTATTACGGATTAGAATGGAGCTTTAGGATTTGCCCAGCTGGTGGTGACCCCATCCCCTTCCCAATGCTTTTAAAAGCTTCTGATGAGGGACAAGTACATAGGGGAGTGAGGTAGAGCACTTACTCCTCTGCAGTTTTAAAGGGAAACTAAGTACAAAAGCAATATCTGCATGAGAAATGACTAGGTGGAAGGAAGAGCATGTATTTCTTGCCAAGTCTGATGCTCTTTAGAATGACTTCCCAGTAAAAATGTTGTGTTCTTGAAAGAGATCTGGCTAGAAGGAAGTGAGTGTAAACAAGCTGATGGTTGGGGATGTCAAATGCTTTTGCTTTATTGACATAGATGTAAAAGGCAAACAGCACCTTGCAGTGTTGCTGCCACAACCTGCACTTAGTGAATGAGCCCTGGCTTGGGACTGCTTGGGCCCATCTGAAGTCCAGGAATTAATGCCTTGGCTTGGGCTCGGGGATGATGTGGAGCAGTTCGTGCAGCCAGGCTAATAAGCGAAAAGGAGGCTCTGCATTTTCTTGTTGACCAAATGCTCCTATTGTCTTTCCCTGTGCCACTGGAGTCTGCGCTGAACCAACAAAACCCACTCACTTTGTTGTCCATGGAGTTGTTGTTTGGCTGGTTTAGCTCCCTAAACTGGCTCAATGGATGGGTGCATGGGGAACAGCAAGAACACACAGCTGAGAGCAGAGAGGGGAAATGGGCTTCTTAGAGCTGAATTAAATTCCTGGCTGCCTGTGGTCAAAGCACTGCAAGAAATTGGTCACAGCTTAGAACAGAAGAATACATGATGCATATTTCTCTTCTGCTTCTTTCAGCTTGTTGGCCTCTGGCTCTGATGACCAGCATACCATTGTCTGGGATCCTCTGCACCACAAGAAGCTCCTTTCTATGCACACAGGACATACTGCAAACATCTTTTCTGTTAAGGTATATCATTAGATAGTATGAACAACTATCAAAATGAGCAACCTGAGCAGCAAGAGAACAGAGCCTTGCTGGGAAACATTTTCCTGCAAGCAAATTCCACCCCACCCCACCCCCAATAATAGGATTCAGTATTGCTAATGCTAGGAAAAAATACCTGCACTTCTTAGGTTGTGCAGCTCCCATGTTTATCTCATGCTCTCTATAAAGTCAAAGGGAATGATTGTAGCAGATTAGGATGTGTGATGAAGAGACTATTTTGTGTGCTACTGTAGCTAGTGCCTCCTGAGTGTGGGTGCATGTGACGTAGGTAAGAACCCAGGTCATCCTGTGTTCCTAAACCTGTGGGAGCAGGCTCAGCACTTCAGGTTTGAATGTCAGATGTGTCTCCCAACAGTTCTTGCCACATTCAGGAGATCGGATCCTCATCACAGGAGCTGCAGATTCCAAGGTGCACGTCCATGACTTAACTGTCAAGGAGACCATCCACATGTTTGGAGATCACACCAACAGAGTTAAGCGGATCGCCACAGCTCCCATGTGGCCTAACACCTTCTGGAGTGCAGCAGAAGATGGGCTCATCAGGTACAAAACTAGTTGTTCTGTCACAAAATGAACTGGATTAGGCTCCATTGCAGTATATGTTATGCACACGTCTGTCTTTCTCTGAAGAGCTTAAGCTTATTTCTCCCTTTCCTGGGACTGGAAGGATTCATCTCAAAATGTAGACTCCTCTGATAAAGGCTTTCCTCAGCTCCTCTGTTTTCCTCTGCTGCAAAGGGAGGCCAAGAAAGTAGCAGCCACGTTGAGTGGAAGGGAGATACAACACTGAGCATTGAGACTCTTCAATGAGTAAGGTTATTATGAGGCTCTGTTCCACTTTTCTTACAAGCATACACCAAACGACCTGAAGGACACATACGAAGAAATTCATGTTCACAGGAAGCTATGCCTCCCCATACTCAGTAGACAAGCTAAGCCCTCTCTTAGTGCTGAGTCTGTTACCTGGTGGCACGGATTGACTCTCTCTTCCCTTTGCAGACAGTATGACCTGCGGGAGAACAGCAAACGTTCAGAGGTCCTCATAGACCTCACAGAGTACTGTGGGCAGCTGGTGGAGGCCAAGTGCCTGACGGTCAACCCCCAGGATAACAACTACTTGGCAGTGGGGGCAAGTGGCCCCTTTGTGCGGCTCTACGACATACGCATGATCCACAACCACAGGTAATGGCCCTTCTGGGCAGACAGGAGTGGTCCAGGGATCTGTTCAAGGCCCTGGTGGGAAGGGGAAAGACAGGGAGCAGTGTCTGTGAAGTTTCGCCCAGTCCATCTGTGTGATGTGGAGCAGGCTGATGAGCATACAGCTGTATAAGCAGGAGGCCTTGCCCTTGCGTGTCAGCAAGAAGTGTCAGTCTAGACTAGACTTCCAGCAGTTGAATGCTGTGGTTATAAGGCTGTTCTTTCTGGCTAGGAAAAGCATGAAGCAGAGCCCTTCAGCTGGAGTACACACGTTCTGTGACCGACAGAAACCCCTCCCGGATGGCGCAGCGCAGTACTATGTGGCAGGTACTGGCACCTATGCTAGGGGGACACTGATGGGACTTAATGCCTGAGGAAGTGGAGTTCTGCCCATGACAGAATCAACCACTGCTTGGAAGAGTTCTCTGATACAGGGATGGTCCATGGAATAGTAGTTTTTTCACTTCTATGCTGTGAATCCTTGCTTATGGTACCTGCATAACAGGTTACCTGCATAACACTCCCTGATTTGGCGGTGGTGTGTGGTGGTGAGCCTTACTTCTTGGATAACTGGGGGGCTATAGGTTTTTTCCTGGAACTGGTCCCAGCAAGGCTGCTGTTCAGTCTTTCTGGCACAGAAGAGAAGTGGCTTGCCCTCATTCTGCAGGTGGAGCATCAGTGCTGCAGTATCTGGGCAACAAAGGTGACATTCTCTCCAGTGCTTGTTATTTACCATCTTTTTTCCTCAAAATGTTTTGTTTTATCAAACTATTAGACCAGCATGTTCAAACTCTTAGACCAGCATGTACAGCAGACCAGTTCTGACAGTCTTGTCGCTGCTTAGCCCCGCTAGAGGATTTCTTAGGTCTCCTGAATTGGTCATGCAGCACATCTGCTGTCTGAAGCAAAAGAACCTGTGTGTGAGCTGAATATTTAGGAGCTGTGGGTTGGTTGTGGTAAGGGCTCTATGAAGGGAGTCTGATGAGAGGGTTAAGGATGGAGGTATTTGCTTGCAGATGGCCATGAATCACAGAGGCTAAGTCCAAAATGAATCCCTAAAACTGAGATTTACTGGGTTGTGCAGGCTTTGTTGCTAGCAAGCTAGTTGTAACCCAGTCTTCATATGGAGATGGCCTTGCAGAATTCATAGGAAGAGCTTGTGAAAAGGCATCTATGCACATCTGTGTGTTTTCATAGAATCGTGGAATGGTTTGGGTTCAAGGAACCTTAAAGTTCATCCAGTTCCAGTCTCCTGCAGGAACATCTTCTGCTAGGCTAGGTTTCTCCAGCCTGGCCTTGAACATTGCCAGAGATGGGGCAGCCACAGCTTCTCTGGGCACCCTGTGCCAGTGTCCCACCACTTCATGGCAAAGGATTTCTTCTGAAGATCTAAATATGGTGGCTGATGGAAGGATTCAGTAAACATCAGGAGGAAATGGAAAATCACTTCTCATATTGCTCTCCTACCAACCCTCTGTAGAAGGGAGCAGCTGGGGTGGGACAAAGACAACAGTTGCAAGTGAAGCTGATGTGTATGGACCGTTTCTTTCCCCAGGGCACCTTCCAGTGAAGCTTCCAGACTACAACAACAGGCTGAGAGTTCTGGTGGCCACATACGTCACCTTCAGTCCTGATGGCACTGAGCTTTTGGTCAACATGGGAGGGGAGCAGGTAAGGAGGCAGCTCAAGTGTAGCAGAAAGCTTCATGTGGGGCTGTTTTTGTTGGGTCACCACACGCTGCTGCATGTTTAAAAAGGGGCGTAGCCAGTTCTCTGTGGGTCCTATGCTTCATTTTTAACCTGCTTTCTGATTCATTCAGCCTAAATGCCTGGTGTTAGGGATTGATTTGTTGTGCTGCCACTGATCAGACTTGAACCACAATCTCTTCTGGTTTCCCAGTTCCCATTTCATCTTCTGAAAGAGGGGAAAAGAACCCAGTTCTGGAACTGGCCTGTGCAGACCTAGAGAAGATTTCATAACTCATTCCTGAAACATCAGACTGCTTCTGTAATAGAATCTAGTGAATTAAGGAACTTACAGAAGCAAAGGCCTTCACCTGAAATCTTGATTGCTTTAATTAGAAGTGATATTCATGGATCTTTGTAAGGCCTATCAGTGAAATGAGAAAATCCTTCTGCTATTATTCATCCTCATGGATGAAGCAGAACCTTCTCTTGTCCTCGCCAGATCATTCTCACACATGCACTCATTCTCTTTAAGAGAAGGTTCTGGATTAGATGAATTGCAGTTCTGAGCTGAGCTCTCAATTCCTATCCCAGTGTTACATTAGGGCTTTGCAGGGCTGCTTTCCTAGCTTCTCAGGAAATCCTGGTTTCATCTTAGGGACACTTGCCCTTGGTTTAGGGTTTTTTTCACCTCTTCAGTAAGACAAGGCTCCTGTTTCTCAATGTTGTATTTTCTGAAGCCAATGCTTCAGTCAGCCTGTGTGTACCCATCTTTAACCAAGATTCCCAGTTAGAAAACTGGAAATAGTAGAATGCAGGTGTGGAAGTGAATACCCAGCCAGCCCTATGTTTCTGTGACTTGAGCAGCGATGTGTCACTCACTTTTGTCTCATTCTCTTTCTTCATTCCTTAGGTCTATTTGTTTGATCTAACATACAAACAGCGACCTTACACTTTTCTCCTCCCAAAGAAGTGCCACACTTCAGGGGGTGAGTATGATGCTAGCATGGAAGAGAGTGGAAGGCAGAGGGAAATTGCTTACTATACAACTCTTTTCAGGGAGCAGCCCAGGCTGGGCAGGAACAAGGAAAATGAAGCAGGGATTGGCTGTTCTGGGTTGTTTCTGTGATGTAGTTCATACCCTGAGTTCTAAACCCCTTGTAGAGAGTGACAAAAAGTATGTCTTGAGGGGAGAAGTGAGCTGTTGCATGTGTGAAGTAAGGAGAATGCTTAAAGCTGTGCACAAAGAATAAAGTAGACTTCATAGAGGGGTTGAAGACCTGGTATCCTGCCTTCAGCTCAGAGGGTAGCTTTGTACACAGGCAGGGAAGTGGTATATTGTTTAAACTTGCTAGTAAAATGTTACCCCCTCATGTCTGTTGTCCCCTCCTTCACCCATTAGGAAGAAGACAGAACAATTTCTTCCCTAGTCTAAGAATTGGGGGTTGGAACTGAGTGATCTGTAAGGTCCCTTCTAATCCAAACCATTCTGTGACTCTGAATCAGGCCTGGCACCAACATCCCTCCTGGTGCTGAGACAGTTCAATCAAAAAGTCATTTATTTGATGAGTAAGTGTATCCAAAAGCCTTTTTATTCTTGGCCCTGTTTCTTTCAGGGCCTGTTTGTATACACAGATACTACAGTGCTCAGAGCAGTCTGGCACAGTTTGATCTGTGTACTCAGTGTGCTTTAGGCCTTAATCTAACCCTCACATCCTGGTAGCAAACACATGCCCTGCCTTTCTCTTATGTCTTGAATGTGTGTGGATGATCTTGACTGTGGTATCTGGTGAAGTCACGCTTCCACTGGTAGGACAGTGTTTGAACAGGCTCACGGGGGTGCAGCAAATGCTCCCCCTGTTGGGCACAGAAAGTTCAGGTAAAGGCAGTGTGAGTACAAAGGCTGAGCTTCATGTACATGCATGTCTGCGCACACTGCAGTCGCTGAGCAGTGCAGTGCATGGCTTGGAGAGTGGCCTCAGTTTCCCAGGCTGTGAAGCTGCAGATTGTAGCCATTTAAGCTTGAGTATTTTGGGTGGAAATGGCAGATGATGTGACTGCACGACCTTCAGAGGGTTAGTTCAGCTTGTAACAACTCCTGGAGCAGTGAGGTAAGGAAAGAACAGGAGGAAGAAAGCATGTAGAACTCCTTTCCTGGGTTTCTCCAGTCGCTCTACTCCTCCTTGTTCCATTAAACGTAGCTCTGTGATTCTTTATGTGAGTGAATCTAAGCTAGAAAGTTACTGATGTTAATAAACGCTTCTGCGGTGTTAAATATCAGGCTCTTGGTGATCACTTACCAGAGACTCAGTCTGAAGGCAGTTCAGTTCAAGCTACCCACTGTGTGTACACTTCGTTTTATATGCATCTATTTTCAAGCCTTAGCTTGTATAATCCCCATTGATGCTTAGCATGGCTGTGTATTTTGGTGTCTTTCCTAACCTTCAGAAGTGCAGAATGGCAAAACCTCTACCAATGGAGTGTCCAATGGCATCCACCTCCACAGCAACGGCTTCCGCTTGGCTGAAGGAAGAACACATGTGAGGTAAGGAGATAGCTCTACCTGCGTGAAAGCCCCTACTGGTTGTTCTTGTCCCCCTGTACTGGGGGGAGCTATTTGATTCTATGGTTCTTCCTCTTGCCATGGTTAGGTGCTGCTAAACAAGGTGTGAAGTGCAGATTCACTCAGTGTGTTGACTTGATTGTTAAGTTGCCTCTGTCCTAGGAGTTGTATTTGCTTCCGGTGTGAACAAGAGATCAGCCAAGAGTGGCGTAGGAGAAATGTTGTCCATGAGGATTTTTCCCCTCTTCATAATGAATTAATGTGGACAAAAAGAACTTACTTTTCAGGCCTGGAAGCAGAGTGTTCTTGCAGAAACTGTGTCTTGGTAAATGGGAGAGGCTGTCAGGTCCAAAGAGCCTTGCTTCCCATTGCCGGGAAACTGAACTGAAGCAGCCAGGATTGCTTTACACCAGTGCCACTGAAGTCATTACTCCTGCAGTCTGCATGGGAGCTAGGAACGGGTGGAGTGCCCTCCTCTATTGTTCCTGGGGCTCTCTTTTAAGAGCAGAACGCAGCTGGGTGAAGCAGCAGCAGCAGACTGGAAACACATCTTGCTGCCTGCTTTTCCTCTGGCTGATGAGCCATAGTTAAAAGTCAAGACACAGTTGCTTAATACCATATATGGATAGTCTGGGTTCTACAAAGCCACTTTATTGGGTATTTTCAGCTTGTTTCCTCTAGATGGCCCCTCCAGCACAGCAGCAGAGATGTGGCTGGAATGGTGGGTTGCTGAGCATGGGCCTTGTGCAGCTTGGGGTGCCTGGTTTCCTGCTGAGCTGGGATTGGCGATGTTGTTTATCCAGTCAAAGCAAAGCTGTCATGGTGAAGTCTGAGGGTTTAGATGCTTATAATACCCACTGTTCAATTGTGGGTATATGTCTGTCATATAAATGACGGTTAAAAAGAAACCTTTCTCCTAAGTCTGGTTTATTTAGGTACAGGGTATCGTTTGCCTTTGTCTGACATTTCTGGTATTAGCTAATGCTTGCTGAGACTTACTAAGCTAGAACAAAGCACTACAGACAGTTAACTGGAGATCACAGAGCATGTGAGACTTACCTGTGCTCCTTCCTTCTTTCTCTTCAGTCCCCAAGTGGAGTTACCTCCATACCTGGAGAGAATCAAGCAGCAAGCCAACGAGGCCTTTGCTTGCCAGCTCTGGACTCAGGCTATCCAGCTTTACAGCAAAGCAGTCCAGAAGGCCCCCAACAATGCCATGCTGTATGGAAACAGAGCTGCTGCCTACATGAAACGCAAGTGGTAAGGAAGCAGAGGGTGTCAGAAGTGACTGAGATCTGGGTAGCACTGATGCCTTGTCCACTGTACAGGACCTTTGTGCAGAGCAGGGTTGAGGTTTTCAAATCAAGTGGGTCACCTCTGTCATTGAACAAGAGGATTGCACGGCCACAGATACTGCACAAGCACAGCTGGTAGTAGCTCCTCATTTTGCCTACTGGCATGCTGAGTAATGTTCTGTTCCTTTTCTGTTTCAAAAGAAACCCAAAATCCACTTCTGAGTAACAGCATTCTGAGTGTCTGCAAGGGTGTTTGCATTTCTTTGGGCAGTTCTGATCTGCATTAGAGTATGGCTCAAAATCTGCTGGCAACAGATGAGGTAATGGTTACAGTGTTTTCTAACTTCATCTCTCATGATAGAAGGTTGTTGTAGGGCTGCCTGGAGTTGCTTTGCTTGCTGCTTTATCCAGATAACTGATACTGCAGCTGATCAGGTGTGACCTGGTGGTTCCTGTGTTGGCCCAGCTAACCCACCTTCCCCTTGACTGAAAGCAAACCTCTCTGAGGGATGTGAGGGGGTGGCAACTGGTGCCACAGAGTCTGGGGGAGGTTCTGTCTTCACTGTTGCGAAACACACTGCTAGCCTCTGCAGTAGGTAATGTCTTCTCTGATCAACAGCCAGAGCTGCATCTGCAAGGTACAGCTGACTTATTTTAGTATCTGTCCCCTTGAGTGGAGGAAAACTGAGCAGAATGACTTGCTATGAACATAGTTAAAATAGCTATGGTCCTTCATCTCCATTTGCTTTGTGAGGATGTCCTCCTCTCCCTGCTGAAATCCCCAGGATGAATTCTCCCGTCTTCTTGCCAAGATAAAGAGCAGCCAGCAGTTGTTGTGACTGTTGGTAACTGGCCTACTCACTGTTTTGCAATAGCAGAGATTTGGGAGCTGCCTCAAAAAGACCTCGGTGTTCAGAGGGAGAAGAACAATAGGTTGGGATTAAGGAATGGAAGGCAGAAGCTGAGTGCTGAGCTCATGAATGACGTTTTCCTTGTAGGAATTGTTTTTCCCAAAGGAGTTGGCAGATCTGAGCCTTTCTGTGTGTCAGCCCCTGCTTTGCTACAGCTTTCAGTAGCAGGAAGATGTGAAAATGTATGCACTATGTGTTTCTGTGGTGGGCAATGATTAGAATTTAAATAGTCTGAGCTGGAATCTGCTCAGGCGCAGGAAAGACTGGACAGTTTCCTGCTGCTGGATGGCAGAAGGTGATGGGATGTCACCGAGTAGCTGAACAGTGACCCATGCTGAACTCCTCTGTGTCTCTGAGGTGTGCTTTGTGTTTGCAGCGGGAACTATGCAGGATGCTACAGGTCTTGCTTTGGATTCATTCTCTGAATGACACAGAGACAGATCTCTCCTCTTGCTCATCTCTCCTAAGATGCTCCTGCAGCACTTCTAAAGCTGTCCTCTTAAAATCTGCTGCTAAGAGCCAGCTCCATCAGTCTCCAGCCCTGCTTTTAGCCGTCCATGTTGACAGTACTTAGCTGATTCAAACCTGTAACAGTGGGAGAAGTCAGGTCCTGCTTTACATCTCAGTGTTTTGACACCAGTCTCTTGGGCTGGCTGATACTGGGATTCGAGGTTGGGAGGGTTTGGGGGTGGCAGAGCAGCTGATAGCCCAGTCTGCTCTGAACTGATGAGACGCCCATCTGTGTCATCCAGTTCCAAACCCCTACCATGGGCAGAGACACCTTCCATTAGAGCAGGTTGCTCCAAGCCCCGTCCAGCCTGGCCTTGAACACTGCCAAGGATGGGGCAGCCACAGCTTCTCTGGGCACCCTGTGCCAGCGCCTCAGCACCCTCTTCTGCGTAAGAACTCATCTCAATCATATGATGGCTAAGAATAATAACATTCCATCAGCAATGGTGATCACTGGTCAGCAGTAACAGGTCCTGTGGAGACCTGGCATTCTCTTAAGAGAAGATCTTCTCTGTGATGCCTCTGAACAGTTGAGGCCCAGTGCTGGTGCAGCAGGCATGCAGCCCTGCCTGACTTTTCAGCCTCTGTCAAGTTGAAAGGAATGCCAGCATGCAAAACTCGGCAAGTCTGTCCTGCTTCCAGAGCAGAAGCAGAGGCGTTCTTATTCCCACAGCTCTGGAGCTTAGGGGAATCAAGCATAGCCTCCAGGAACTGTACCCAGGATATAAATATCCATTATGATCCCAGTCTGCTGTAACACTTACTTCCAAAACTTAAAGCTTTTTCCTCTAAAGGTGAGAAAAAACTGCTGCTATAGAGATTTCTCCATCAGGGTGCTGAAGTGTGCTTCTGTACCTCCTTGAAGCCTACAAGTGATTGGGAGTGTGGGCAGCAAAAGATGCTACCACACTGTGCGTCCACAAAGGGGCACGCGTGAGCTGCCGTGCTCTGAGGAGGCCCTGGTCTCCTTGCAGAGAGGCCTTGTGTCTGCTTGGCCAGAGGGCTGGAGCATCCTCCATCTTCAAAGGACTTCCCGAAATGTGTTCTATCCATCAGCTCTGCACAGTCGGTTCTAAAATGGCAGGTCAGGACTTGCTGGGCTTCCCTGTGTGCTCACACTGCAGTCAAGGGTCTGGGCTTGGTCAGATGGGGCCCCTGAGAAGCAGTAAATGGTATTAGCATCAGAGCTTGTGGGGTGTTTGAGTGCATAGAGAGAGCTGGAAACAACAAGCTTTGGAGTGAAATGAGGGCTGGGAGCAGTGGTGGGAAATGTGTGCTGGGAATGCTTGGGCTGTCTAATTCATGCTCCCTTTTCTTCAGGGATGGGGACCATTACGATGCTTTAAGAGACTGCCTGAAGGCCATATCCTTGAATCCATGCCACCTGAAGGCCCATTTCCGCCTTGCCCGCTGTCTCTTTGAACTCAAGTACGTGGCAGAAGCACTGGAGTGTCTGGATGACTTTAAAGGGAAGTTCCCAGAACAAGCACACAGTAGTGCCTGTGATGCACTAGACAGGGACATCAACGCAGCCCTCTTCTCCAAGAGCGATAACGGTGAGTGCTAGTGCCTGCTGTGTTGCTTCAAGGTTATACTGCAGTCTAATGATGGGACGAGGAATGTTCTCCTTAAACTGTCCTTCTAAAGTAAAACTCCAAATGGAGAGAGAGATTGATTGTTCTTGTGCACAAAAACTGGCCTGAGCCTGTTCTTTCCTTGTGCCTGGGCCTGGTTTACTCTTGAGCAAGACTGTGATAAAAGGAATCTGATGTACCCAGGAGATAATGTGGAAGGAAGCTTGTGCTCTAAGCCCTGCTCCCTACTGGAGTTGTCCTTAACTCTCCTCTAAAGCTCTTGGGGTCTCCTGGAGTGCTGTTTGCTTTGAACACATTCCTCCCCCAGTTTTGATGAGGGAAATCTGTTGTCCTTCCAGCTGAAGACAAGAAAGGGGGTGGCCCCATCCGTCTGCGAGCCACAGGCCGAAAGGATTCCATCTCAGAGGATGAGATGGTGCTGAGGGAGCGCAGCTACGACTACAAGTTCCGATACTGCGGCCACTGTAACACTACTACAGACATCAAAGAGGCAAATTTCTTTGGCAGGTATGTGGCACAGTGTAAGAGGGGTGCAGCAGCAGAATGGGAATGCTCCCTTCTATCAGATAAAGCCTCATGTAGCCCCATGTGACTGTTCATAAAGTGATGCTGACACTGGTTTGCAGGGTTGAGAAAGATGACAGAAACCCTCCTCTTTGGGTGGCTGCATGAATAGCAGGTTCAGTAGCAGACCCATAGAGGACCCAGTTGGGCTAGCATTTCCGACAGTCCATTTGGGACTGAAAACATGTATCCCGGGGATGGAGGGAACCAACACAGGAAGCTTTATGTGGATCTGTAAGCGTGAGGGGTGGCAGCCTGCTGATCTTAGAAACCAGCTGAGATTCTCATGTCTGCTAGAGACTAGCTGTGGCTCTAAGCTGTGATCTCCCGCCTCTGCTCCTCTCACCCTAGCAATGCACAGTACATCGTCAGTGGGTCAGATGACGGTTCCTTCTTCATCTGGGAGAAAGAAACCACCAACCTTGTTAGAGTGCTGCAGGGAGATGAGTCCATCGTGAACTGTCTCCAGCCTCATCCCAGTTACTGCTTCCTGGCTACCAGTGGCATTGACCCAGTTGTACGACTGTGGAACCCCAGGCCAGAGGTAAGAGCTGTGCTTGGTAAGGTAAGGCTGTCTTGGTATCGTGAGATGTAAAACACACTGGGCTTTCCCACTGGGATCTCTTAGGAGTTGCAGCAACAGTAACCTCTTTAGCCCCTCTTTGGTGCTGGCATTGCCTTGCTGAGTAGTCTCCCTTGTCTTGCAGAGTGAAACCCTGAATGGCCGTGTGGTGGTGGACATGGAAGGTGCTTCCCAAGCTAACCAGAGGCGAATGAACGCAGACCCGCTGGAGGTGATGTTGCTAAACATGGGGTACCGGATTACAGGACTGACCAGTGGTGGGGCTGGAGGCTCAGATGATGAAGACAGCTCAGAGGGGCAAGTCCAGTGCCGGCCCAGCTAAAACAGAACTGCCTCTCCTCCCTCTAACTGTCTGGCTGAAAGGGAACCTAGTTTCCTTGGTCTTGGACTTCCTCTGATGAATGACTGCACTGTTTCGCACTATGCACAGAGTAGGACAAGCTGGCAGGGGCAGGAGCGGCCGTCTCTAAACCATCACCACCTCCTCCTCCCCTCACGCTACTGAGCCGCATGGCAGTGCAGTCCAGGGTTTGCCTTTAGTGGAATTTAGTCCCAACAGGGGTCTTTGAGTTGTCTGTAAGCAGTGTAAGCTGGTGATGTTGTTTTCCAGAGTTGCTGTATGTTCTGGTACAGGGTTGGCTGCATTCATGCATTTGCAGAGGGAATGTGAAATTCCTGAATAAAATACAAACCTAGGGCAGGGCTTATGGATTGAATTCACTGCAGTGAGCTTGATCTTGAAAGCTTGACTCTGCTTTTGTGCTACCAGCCTGTCTAGAGGCCCCTGGTTTAGGGCTGTTGGCCATAAAACACCTCGTATGTCCCATAATGTCTTTCTTCTGCCTTCCATCTCTTAACATGTTGTCACCAGAAGTATCTGTGTTGTGTTAAGACCTGGATGTTGCCCATGTTGTCCCTGGGCATCTGTCTTAGTTGATGGATCAGTGAAGGCACTGAGTGTGTGCAGCTCAGCAGGGCAGAGGGTGCTTGCCATGGAGAAAGGTGACAGCAATGAGAGCAGGTTTGAGCAGAGGCTTAGGACTCATGTAACTGTAGCTGCTGAGGAAAGGGGGTGGTCTCTCCATTGTCTGAAACGTGTGTACCTGTGTTCACCTCCTCTCCACATCGCCCATGCTGGAGCTGGAGCGTTGCCACCGCATACATGTATCTAAAGTGTCAAGCTTCTAGACAGCAGTGTTTGCGTGCAGTCAGCCATTCTGTCTTGGCCAAGGTGGGCCTCATTGGGCTGACATCTGATGGGTTAGTGGTTCTCTCAGGAGCCCTCCTCCTTCTTCCTTCTCTCCTAGTGTGGCTGCAAAGCCAGAAGTGCACCTAGAAATGCAGCACTGTACTTCCATCCTTTCCTCTCTTGTGTCACATGCAGCCCTGATCTTCCCTCCTGCAGTTGCCAAGCACTAACTATCAAATAGATCTTCCACAGCTGTGCTTACAACCTGATCCAAAGAGGTTGTTTTTTCTAGGACTATCAACTAAGACCAAAGAGCCCCTGGAGATCTTCACTTCTCTGTGCTGTCTTGTATCTCTTCCTGCTGAAGGTCTGGACATGCTAGCCTTGGTCCCAGGGGTGTGAGATGTGTGTCTGGGAGTGTGTGCGCATGTGTGTGTGCTGCATTAGGGCTGTTCTTCCATGTGGTGCAATCCCTGGTCTTCCTGCTGCTGCTGTGGATGAGAGGCCTCCCTTTCCTCCTCTGGCTGCCAAGCACTGATGAGAGAGACTGCACAGTTCTGGCTGATCGAGCTAACTACTCCCTGCCACAACAGTCTTGGATATAAGTGAGCCTTGTACAGGAGGAAAAGAGGCCACAGAGCCTCATAGCTGCAGAATCTCTCCAAGGACACTGCTCCCTGCACAGAGAAATCTCCCAGTGGAGTTAACCAGGACGAGGTCTCTACCCCTTAGACAAAGATGTCCATCTGCTCTGTCCTGGGTGGCACTGAGCCCTAGTGACCCCCAGCCTTGTGGGAGCGTGTCCCTTACCAGCTGGGCACTGCTGATCTGCAAGGAAGGCTGAGCCAGCCATCCTTTGCTGGAGCAGAGCTCTCCTGGGACAGATCCAGATCCTCACTTGGCTCTGAGGTCATGGTGTACATGTGCCTGCTCGCTCCATGTACCTGTGTGGGGTTCACAAGCTGTCCCAGGTGTACTCCAGTACTCGGTGCTCTTCCCAGCCCAGAGACAGCAAAAAACCTCTTCTCACTTGGGTGGCTCTTTGCCATGGTCTGGCCTTTTCTATCCTTGCTTCAGGCTTCCCTTGTCAATGCAGCCACTTTTTTTCTCCTCCTCCCACCCAAACTTTGTTTTCTCAGCTTTCAGGAGACAATGTCTTCACACCTTCATTTCTAACCAGAGACACCAAGATTGGAAAGCTCTGAAGAGAACAGGCCTCTCGCTCCCCATTCACCTTGTGCTGTGGCAGCTATTTCTTGTTTGGTTTCCCCTTTCGAGACAGTGCTGTGGGAGAGCTGGAAGATTCCCTGCCTCTGCAGTGGGTTGCCTGTTGTTAATGGCTGCTTTGGTTAAAAGAAGAGGAATGATAATGGGAGAGAAGGGGAGAGAACAACCTTTCTGCCTCTGGCCCCTTGTCCTGGGCAGATTACCTGCTCAATCGCTTCGTAATGAGGGCTTTGTATTTATTGGTGAAGGAGTAAAACCCATGCTGGGGAAGCAGGGAGAAGATGTTGCTTTATTGACCTCTGCTGTTTACTTCAACCCCCTCTTTGGGAAAGCTTCTTCCTGCTCTATCTGGTTAACTCTTTCTAGGCTGGGATATGCAGGGATGCCTCCTCTATTTTTGTACTCTAGCAGGGGGCTTTCTGTGAGGAGAGCCCAGGATTCTTTTTAGTGGTGCAATGACCATTGCTTCTCGCTTTTCCAAGTACTAAAGGTGATCAGTCATCTCGTAAACCTTACCCCTGCAGTTGTAGAAGTAACACACAAGCCTTACTGCCCTCGTTAGAAGGAGCAGAACACTTGTTTCTCTGGTCCTGGAAGAGAAAGGGTTAAAGAGATTAAACAATTCTTTCTTCTAGTTTTTTCTTTGTGTCATTTTGTTTGGGGGATTGATCTGCCTTTGTTCTACCTTTCTGCTCTCTGGAAGTGGATGGGGAGGGAGGAGGGAGGCCTGGTGGGGCTGGGTGTTGTCTACTCAACAGTGCTTCATGGGGAGCCCCAGAGCTGGTTTGGAAGCTGTGGTGTTGGCTGGGTTAGTGCTGATACTGGTTTATCAGGTGTGGGAGCTTGGCTCTGTCAGTGCAGCGAGGCTAGGGCTGTGTTCAGGAGCAGAACCCACCTCTGGCTTGGTTCAGAGCCAGAGCTGCGGATGTTGGGGTGAGGAGGAACAAGCTGGGGCTTGCTGGGGAGGGAGAAGTGACGCACATGTCTGATGGGGAGAGGAGTGGTGTGAGATGGGGCTGGTTTCTCTGAGTCGTGTCTTGTCGGGGTAGGGGATTCATCTGATCAAATCCTCATGGAGTCCCTGCTGAACCCAAGAGTTAGAGGTGAGCAAGGGGGAGGCAAAGAGCAAAGGAGGGAAAATGGTCCAGTCTTGCCTTGTAGCTCACCTTAAATGGCCTCATGCCCTGAGAAGCAGAGCCCTGGGGACTTAGGCTGTGGGTCACTAGCCTGAATCACCACATCAGAGTTCGAAACCCACTTTGCTATTTTCAGCATCCATTGGAACTCTTCTCTTTAAAGAAGATATTGGATATCTTTCAGCTGTAGGTCTGTGGAGGCCTTTTCATTCCCAATCCTGTTTGAATGAAATGATGGTTTTAAGAGGCAGCTCTGCTTCTAACAAAGCAATGTGCATCCACAACTGGAATTGGCAATCAGCTAATTGGGTCAGATTGTGGAGTGAATGGTTGGGCAAAGAGGAAGTGGGGAAGGGAAAGCCGAGTGGTTAATTTGTGGGTGGAAATGGGTAGAAGGACCCAGAAAATGAGTTTTGGTTGTGATTTAGGTAAAGAAATTGGGTTGAGGAGGGACATGTGCTGGGATGTGGGGAGAGGAGCAGTCCCAGCTCTGCTGATGAGGTCACTTTTCTCTGATGTAACACTTCCCAGTGCCAGGAACACATCTGCAAAGGGCTCGAGATGGCTTCTGTCTGAGCAAAATGAGAGCAAGATGTCGGGAAGCTGCCTGCTGCTGCTGCAGTGGCGAATTCAGGCCTCTGCCTGTTCTGTTCCTTGGAGCTGATTCCTTGGAGTTCCTTGCTAGGCAGGAGGTGAGGTGATCAGGACCCCGTCTGAGGCCAGCAAGGGGAGAAGATGGGCCTTGAGCTGGATGTGGTAGCTAAGAAACCCTTGCAAAACTGCACTTGGCTCTATGGGCTCTTCCACTTTGTCTCTGAGAAACTGGTGGTTTTTCCTTTAACCAGAGAAGTTGCTCTGTGGATGGGCTGTGTCATGTGGAGAGAGAGAGGAGATACAGCTTTCAAGTGCCAGGGGAGCAGCAAAGCCCTGCAGTTTAGAGCTGGGGGCTGCAATGGCTTAGAGGCATGCTTTTGGGGTGGGTGGCTGAGCTTGCAACTGTTCTTGCCCTGGGGAGGAGCAGCACCATCAACACGGACTCGAGTGACTTTCCTGGCTCCTGCTGAGCAATTTGAGGCTGTCAGATTGCAGCAGGCACAGACCACAGGAAGGAAACAACAAAACAGCAGCCCACCCCAGCATCACCTCCAGTGCAGGGAAGGACACCTCGGTGGTGACATCCTCACGAGGCTCCTGTACAGTGGTGCTGTCAATGTCAGCAGGGGGAGGGGATCTCTTCCTTGAGTGGTTTGATTCTGGCAGTCCCTGCAATGTTTGAGCTGTCACAACAGGGAAGGTTCCCAAGGAAGCCGCTCTCTGAACAAGAGCTGGCTGGATGCCTGCTGCTTGCAGGCTCCGCGATGAGCTGGGGTGGGAAGAAGTAACTGCATCCCCGGGCAGGCTCAGCTCCGGCTCCAGCCATGGTGGTGCTGGGCTTGCACAGACCCACATGGGTGCTTGGTCTGGGCAGCAGTGGATGGACTCCCCTTCAGAAAGACTCCAGTGTGCTGGCACTTGCACTGAGCAGTCAAACATCCTCTGTGTCCTGAGGATGCTCTGGCCCAACGGGAGGTAGAGCCACGTCCTCCAATAGTGGCAAGTTGCTGGCAGAAGTGGGAGTGAAACCTTTTGTTTCTCACATGAGAGATTGCAGAAGCAATGATGGCAGCATTCCTGCTCCCTCCATCGATCCAGCCTTGGCAGCAGGCAGGAGAGCTGCAATCAAAAGCCCGACCTTTCATTTTATGCATGGAGAACTTCTTACCTGCCCTCCCCTCCCTGTCGTGTCCACTCCCCCACCACAACCACCACTACCAGCCCCCCACCCACCCCCGCAGTTCCTTTCCCAACTGCAGCTATTTTTCCCTGCTGACTTCAGGTGTTTTGTATTCTGCTTCGATCAATAGGCACAGAGCAGCAGCAGCTTCCCAGTTGTCACTAGGAAGACCCTGCTGGCAGCTACAGCTCACCCCTTTTTTATGCCAGTGCGGTGCTGGGGATGGAGAGCCCTTCTGCTCACCTGACAGACACAAAGCTGTGCAGTACAGGAGTGCTGCAGTGATTTGTGTTACTACTATTAGTATGATTTCCTGTCATTCAAGCCTGAGGAACTGTTCTCCCCGTGCTCCAGCAGCTGCCTTTGCCTTCCTGCCCTTAGGTGAGGAGGGAATAAGCTGAACTGCCCCTCTCCATGCAGTGAGGCTGTGCTGCTGGGAGATGTGTCCTGCCGCGACTGTTGTCATTGTCCTTGCTGCATGGCTTTGCCAAGGGAGCTGCTCCCTGGTGATAGGCTGCTGAGCAGCCTCCGAAACACAAGCAGGAAGAGCAAATCCATTGCCTAATCCAAGGACTGTGCCAGGCCCACATGAGCTGATGTGAACACTGGCCCCTGTTCATGGGTCTTTAACGGTCTCTAATATTTATGTTAGCCCCAGGCAAATCAATGTAAGGATTTTTCCTCATCGAACAGAAAGTGTTCACTTAAAATACAAACAGCTTCTGTGTGCATCTTCCAGCCCAAGTGCCACAATGGGAAGTGTCTATTAGGAGCCAAAGCACCAGGCATGCCTTTGTGCTCGAGAGCCTGCCTTTCCTCAGCATTCTCTCCTTTGGAACTGGACTGGTTTGTGCATTCCCTCACCCTCCCATTCCCAGGAGCACAATCTCAGGCTCTTGATCAATTCTTGATGCAGTGACGACAGGTCCTGCTGTGATGATGCTCACGCTTACAGCTGGACCTGGGGCACTCATGGCTCTGCTTCCACCCAGCAGCTCCTTCTCTCTTGGAAGGGCTGTCCTAAAACATGGGCCAGACTAGGAAATAAGGTGGGATGTTAGGAAATGTAGTCTGCAGTGCATTACTAAGCCAGCTGTGTTGAAGCCTGAGTGCTTCTACAGCATATGCAGTGTGTATAGAGGGCGCACAGGCCACCTCTAAACTGTCAGCCAGCCATTCCTACTGCCATCCACAGCTCCACAGTGCCATCCGTTTCAAGCTGGAAGCCTCAGTGGTATATAATGCAGCCTCAGAACAGCGAATGCATTGATGAGGGGGGAAGGGTGGACTTGGTTTCATTGTTGAGCAAAGGCAGGTACGGGAAAGCAGAGAGAATTCTTGAATAAAGGAGCCGCATGGGACGGGAACCCGGCCATGTGCAGGACCCAGGCAAGGTGCTGAGCAGCAGAACCCGGCCACGTGCAGGACCCAGCCAAGGTGCTGAGCAGGAGAACCCGGCCACATGCAGGACCCAGGCAAGGCGCTGAGCAGCAGAACCCGGCCACGTGCAGGACCCAGCCAAGGCGCTGAACAGGAGAACCCCGTGGCTTGGTGCTGTGGAACGCCACAACCACGGTGGAGATGGGCGCTGCAGTTCCAGGGCTCTGTGTGAGGAGGGCATGAGCCAAGGAAGGCATGGAAGGACATGATGAGAGCAGGGACCATCCTCCCTCTTCTTCCCCCTCCTGCAGCACGTTGCCCCTGGTGACTGAAACCTGCAACGCGCCCGTTTCTCCCTCAGCTCCCTGTGCCCTTTGAATTCAACCAATAAAGCAATGGTTATTTTCCTAACCCCTTCTCCTCCCGCCCTTCGCGCCCCCCGCTCTGAGCGGGTTTATCCCCTTCGGCTCTACGGAGGAGCCGCACCGGGGCCGGGGGGGTCCCGGTGCTGCCCCGCACGCACGGGGTGCGCACTTCCTGGTTACCGCCCGTGCCGGCAGCGAGCGCGGGCTCCAGGAAGTGACGGCCCGCGGCGGGCAGGGCCGCGCCGGGGATGGCGGAAGCGGAGGCCAAGATGAAGCAGTTCAGCGCCGGGGCCGGGGCCGGGCTGGAGGCGGAGCGCGGCCGCTTCCCGTACTGCGTGGTGTGGACCCCCATCCCCGTCCTCACGTGAGTGCGGGGCCGTCACTGCGGTAACCGGGGAGCGGCGCGATCGGGGCCCGGCTGCGGGGGCCGTCCCCGTGGCCTGGGGGGAATCTGTGCGCCTCACTCGTGAGGGGCTGGTAGGCGATGCGCCTCGTCGAGCTCAGGGAGAGCTTCCCACTTTCCTTCCGGTTGTGGGATGAATCAGGTGCAAAACGCGGCTTTGGGAACGAGGAGGCTCGGTTTTGTCCTTCCTCTTCCCCTCCGGTGCCAACGTGATAGTGTTGGCTGAGCCAGAGTGGAAAGTCGGGTATAAGACCTCACACATGGTGTGTGGGTGCCAAGTTTGGGAATGGCACTGTTAACCCTTCCTGTAAATGGAAGCTGCATCTTCCCTGTTGGTGTTTCCCATCCGGCCACAAACCAGCTTTGGGTTTACCTCTTTTCAGTGGCTTAAGATTCCCACCTCGGTCTTCTTTTCCAAAGCTTTTATCCTTATTTCCCGCTGGGACTGCTGAAGAGAGCTGTCCTGCTGTCATTCGCATGGCATCATATCTGTGGGTTTATTCCCTGATGAATAGGGGCATCTTCCCCTTGATATGGTTTTGCAGCAGGAATGTCAGTGTTATACTCAGTAATAGGTGTTTTCTCCCTCTGACACTTCCTGGCATCCTCAGAGACTTGAAAGAGTGTTGAGAGGAGAATTAGGAGAAGGAAGAAGTGTCCCCTCTGAAGTGCTGTAACTGTTTTATCTAGCCATACCTTCTGGCTGGTAAACCCTTGCACAGGTGGGGAGAAGAAAGTCTTTGAAACAATGGGATTTTTTAGGGGAGAGAATGCTCTTCCTGGAGCCAGGATCCCTGGTTTCTGCCTGGGGTGCTTACATCTACCTTGCTGTGCAAGCTCTCAGCCATGTATAATGTGTTAACTGTGTCTGTCCGTCCCATGCCATGCAGTTGGGTGTGCTCTTGGCAGCAGTTGCATGCCCTCGGTGTGATCAGGGGCACGTACCTCAGGTGGTGGCTGTTTCTTGCCTCCGCAGATGGCTCTTCCCAATCATTGGCCACATGGGGATCTGCACATCAACTGGAGTCATTCGGGACTTCGCGGGGCCGTACTTTGTCTCAGTGAGTAGATGGTGGATGCTCAGTGGGTAAATGATGGCTGCAGGTGCTCAAGCAGAAGCTGTGCTTAGGCAGCTCCTCACCTTCACTGGTGTAATTACAGTAATGTGAGGAATAGAAGCTGCCTTCCAAATTCCTCAGCATAGTAACAGTCGTGCTGCTTGGCACCAGGTATGTGCTGGTCCTCTAAGCTGCTTCGTAATCCAGTGGACTTTAACAGTAAGGTTATAGTTCAGTGGATTTTAAAAGTAAGGGAGTTTTAATTTGGGATAATGCTCTGAATAATTTGGGACATTTAACAAAGCAGTAACAGTTGAAAACAAAGAAAAGTTAGGGAACAAAGCATTTCTACCACAAAGCTAGATGGTGTCACCATGTATAGAGTATAAATATGCTTGTGCCCAGGAGTTTGAAAGCAACTGAAACCTAAATCCAGACACCCAAATAAGAGGCTTCTGGGGCAACATGGCAGCTTCTTCACTAAGTGGTGGTGGGCTGGGACATGGGCTTCCAGCAAGAGGCAAGTCATGAGTCTTGTGCTGCCTTCTGTCCTCTTGAGATGGTTTTCCTCTTTTCTAGGAAGACAACATGGCATTTGGGAAGCCAGTGAAGTAAGTGCTCCTGTTGATTCTTACCAAACTAACCAACTAACCTGCAGAAGTTAATAGTTTTTGGGGAGAGGAGGAGAGGTGCCTGGGGTTTGTGTGCCTGTCAGAGCAGGTTTACACTTTGAATGGCCACAAGGTTTCCTATGCAGGGATGTGAAAGCAGTCCAGAGCTTTGTCTGTGTCCCAGAACTCTAATTGTTCTCTCACCTACAAAGATGCCCCAAGGGCTTGGAGACAGACAGAGAGCTCAGCTGATTCAGCCTGGGGAAGAGAAGGCTCCTTAAGGGGAGACCTCAGAACAGCTCCAGTGCCTGAAGGGGCTGCAGGAAACCTGGAGAGGGGCTTTGGACAAGGGATGGGGGGACAGGACAGGGGAATGGCTTTAACTGCCAGAGGGGAGACTGAGATGAGCTCTTGGGCAGAAGCTCTTCCCTGT
>JAOEHY010029530.1:0-50264 GCA_025447955.1 Psilopsiagon aurifrons | reverse complement strand
ACTTTGTGTTCCTTGTGAATTCTGGTAAGTCCTGAAAGCCAGTGAAGAAAGATGAGACCATGCCAGGGAAAAAAATACATGAAATTAAGAAATATTGAAATAAAAAAGTAAATAAAAACTAGCTTCTGTTTGCAAATTTATGGAATCAAGTTCTAAAATGCCAATTTTATTTCTCAAATAAGATAATTTTTCTGGGTTTTTGTCTTTTCAGCCACACTGTGTACTGCTTGCCTCAAAAGAGAATTCAGCCCCAGTGAAGCTTGGTGGCTTTGGGGTAGCAATTCAGTTAGGAGAGTCCGGGCTAGTTGCTGGAGGTAAGAAGTTTTCCTTTGAAGTTATAGAATATTATGCATGTTTTATTGCAGAGTTCTGTTATTCTCACATAGACTGGCCTGCAAAACAAGAACGCAAAAATAATCTTTTACTAAAGTCTTGTTAACATTATAAATGCACACAGTTGAGCTAAATTGCTAGTGATGTGTAGCACAGTGCATACATATACTGACTATTAAATCCCTCTTAATGTTACTCAGTAGGAGCTTACACTGATTTGATCAAAATAGAATTGTAAAGAGCAAAGAATTTTCCACTTTATTACAATCTTTGGCATAATTCTTCCATGCTTGACAAAACAATCAAATAAAAATGCTACCAGGATTGGAATGTATGTGAAAGCAATTAAGTACTTACTACGGTATCGTCAATGCTCCCCTATGTTTCTTAGGTAGTTTCTGTTAGAACACTATGCTGTTTAATAGCAAAGTCTTACTAGTTTTCACGTGACTCTTTTCTGTGTTTTAGTATTTCATTGTAATTACTGCATAAAACATCAATATCTTGATGCATATGTATATTTTTTGACTGTGTTTTGTTTTCTGTGGATTTTATTTCCTCTA
Organism: Psilopsiagon aurifrons; assembly: GCA_025447955.1. NCBI lineage: Eukaryota > Metazoa > Chordata > Aves > Psittaciformes > Psittacidae > Psilopsiagon > Psilopsiagon aurifrons. The sequence continues at coordinate 49,368 of JAOEHY010029530.1, read as the reverse complement.
GCTGCCTTCCATATTGTTCCAGACAATAGGGTTATGCTTTAATCAGCCTACACAGATGAAGACCCAATCAATTTTCTGGCGCTTTCATTGCCAGAGTAGGAGACCAGAGCAAAAGATTTTGTTAGTTTTATTATTTTTTTCTTCAAAACAAGTAAACTCAGTACCATGTTTCTTCAGAAACTCAGATTTTTTAATCTATTTTCTTAAAGGTCTGCATCAACTTGGCTTTTCTATGCTCTTTAAATTAAAAAGCAAATCCAACATAAGCATGCCAACAGCTTCCATTCCCTTCCTGATGTTACTAATACCTTTGAAATATCCAAGTATCTTATTAACTGCGAGACCTAGATACATCTTTTCAAAGAGAATACCCATTCAGTTAAGCTACTGTTTCCTTAATGGAAAGGTCACTCCTTTCTTTATTTTTCCCATGTTTCTCAAATTTTCTGTACCTCAGCCTCTGCTTTTTTAATAAGATTTCCTACACCTTTGTTTATGATTCTCTCACTTTTCTTCTTCATAGCCTCACTGAGAAACTTTATCCATTCCTTCTGTTTCAACTGCTCTTCTGAAGATAGTCAGATATAGTGTACTTTCTTTCAGACTGCTAACTATCCCTTAAGAAACCTCAAGCTCAACTTGGAAAAATATCCTGTGCTTTTCCCCAGATTTGTCATATCCTTCCTTTTCTGTTACTGTTCACTGTTCCGTGATCCCGCACATCATTCTTCTGCTCAACCTCCATGCAGTCGTCAGTTCTGGTGTAGTCCTTCCTTTTTTTATGTGAAAATCTTTTCATTCCTTTCTCTTTTGTTTACAGTACTTCTAGAAGCTTCTTTCTTAAGCATCGTCAGTATAATAATTCTCTGTATCTTTTGCTTCATCCATCTCAACTTCTGCCATATCAGTCTACCTTCGTTCTTTTTTCTTTTTTTTTTTTTCCTCTTTCTCAACTGTCACTTCCAATTTTCACCCCGTTTTTTAGCACTTGCTACTTTCAAATTCCTCTTGCTTTCAGGGATACCCAGAGTAATTCCAATTCGTTTATATACCAGGGAAGGTCACGGTGCTAATACTTGTTTCAAGATTTCTCCTTAACTGATTCTCTCTCTTTCTTTCCATCTTCCATTTAAATCCTTATACAACAAACTACATCTGTTATCTGGCAATTCTTTTCCCTTCTCTACCCGAAGCATAGTCCCATCTACAACGCTTCTATAATTCACTTGCAAGATTTTATTTCTTCAACTTTACAGTGTCACCCCATACATGTTATGTGAAAGTTAGCAATGCTGACTGAACTGGGCTACAAATTCCGTGTAAAAAAATGTTTTTCTGCATATTTGTTTATCTGCGTGCACTATGGATAACTTTGTTTGGTAATAATGATAATAACAATAAATTACAGGCAGTACCTATTTTTCAATTGTCTCCTAAATTGAATAGAAACTCTCTGTATAAATAGGTTTGAGCAGTATAAACCCCAACCTGTTCACTTTCGCATGCTTTTCTTAATTTTTAGTAAAAAACATTAATGCTGCTTAACATAGTCAGTTATTTCCCTTTCAGCATGGCAATCCCTGTATTTGGTGTTTAGCTCATCCTTTTCAAAAGGAAAATCTCTATTTACTAAAACCTCTTATGGCACTAAGGTTCTTTTACTGACCTAAACCACCCTGTGCTTCTAAGTAGTTAAGTGCACCTTTAAATTTTTACAACACTGAAAACGCACTGCCTTGTACTTACAGAAAGTGAAATACTCATTGATCTTTCTGTATCTAGGTAATGTGCATTACCATAGTACCCTAGCAGAATATGCTAATTACTAGTGTAAAACTCTATGTAGATGACCCTGGTGTTCAAGACCAGAATTCTTTTATCTTTCTTTATGTTGCTTGGGGTGATTTATCATTTAAACCAAATAAGACAGCTTTCCTTTAGACAAAGCACGTCAATGCTGAAAGTAATGTAACTGTAGTAAAGTTCAACCAACAGGACTCTTCCCTAAATCTAAACCCTCACCTGTTATTCAAAAGCTCTTCAGTGTCTGTGGAGATAACTCTCTCTTTTCCTCCTAAAATAGGAGTTGCTGCATCTAAAATATTCAGGGGTTACCAGTGTTCTAGAAACTTTTTCCTACTTTCATGTATTTGTGTTTGTGCCATTTTGCTTTCCTTTTTACACTGGTATAGCTCTGCTTGGTAAGCACAGATAGTGTGTGGCCACAGAGAACACAAATAAAAGGGAATTTTCTCCCTCAGTGTCTTCAAAGCCTGCCTTCTAGGGTGCAGCTTTTCCTTTCTTTGGGACTACAAAACTTAAAAGACATTTTTTTTTTCTGGTGTGAGATTTTGGTGAGAAAGGGTATTTTTGTAATAAAGTTAAACTAAGTCTCGGGAATTGAAAGTAGACCAGTTGCAATCTTTTGATGTAAGTCAAAGATAGACTTGTGTTGTTTAGAGGGATTATAACTGCAGTGTTCTTTTGAGCAGATAGAGGATTATTTAAGAGACATGTAAGGGAGCTTATGATAGCAAGCTCTGACGTCATACTAGATGTCATTAACCAAAAGGTCTGTGGAAGAGATTTTAGGAATATGACTGTGTCTTATCAGCTAACAACCCAGTCCAGTTTATTTTTAAGATAATTTAATTATTATTAAGTACCAGAAAAAGGTAATTTTTTAAAACTAATGACTAATTTTTCATAAGACCAGAAGGGAAAATGTAAGGGAATACTTCGAGTTCCACTGTGCTTGTCTGTAAACTGCAATGCAGTGAATAAAAAGCATGTGTCATCTTCCAAGTTACAGAAAACTGTTTTCATGAGCTACCAATATCAAGGTCTCTTCTTGCAGTTCTTATATCAGAAGAAGAAGGTTTTCCTAAGTGTATTCATTTGTAGCATTGAAGTAGGTACTTTAAGATGGAATTCTGGCAGTATACTCACTAGTTACAGATCATCATAATTTGTAAGTGAACTCTATTGTGGAACAGGATGTAGACAGGAAACTGCCCATGTTTGCATGGTTATCATGCAGCTGGAGTAGTGGAACCTGTGGGAAGTCAGTGATTTAATAAAGCAATTTCACACTACTATCTCTGTCTTCTTCCTTAGACAATTTTCTTTCAGAATGTGGTATGAATAGTCTCAATATTTTCTTAAATAAATGTGACATCAGATTTATCAAATATCTCAGATGCTAAATCTTGGGGGTTGTATCTAGTATATGGTATAAAAATCTGAAGGAACAGAAGCCATTCAGTCCACCAGTTCTTATTTCCTCCACTTAATCTACTTACTTTCTCCTGGTTTCCACTAGTAAAAATAGGATAACTGTATGAGGTTCTGTACTGTCAAGTCTCGTATATGGATAGTTGACTCCTTTTCATTTTTTACCTTCAGCAGCAAAATGTCACAGGTATGATGCTAAACCAGTCCAGTTTTGGTTTGTATGTATTATTAGGTAGTCCCCTTAGCTGCTTCAGAATCCCACAGTATCTTCAGGTATCCTATTACAACCATCATCAGCTTACTGACAAACATATTGTATGTTCTTAATAGAAGTACAGCGCATAAATATCAAGTGTTCTTGGTTCTTCATCTGCTAGCCATTTAGACTTACTACAAAATATAGTAAATAAAAGCATTATCATAAATTAATCTGCAAGTAAAACTGTGGAATTGGGGAAGGATCATTTAAGTTCCTTTTTCTTTCTGTTTTCTTTCCATCAATGTAAAAGTGGTCCCAGAATAGTTTGGGTTGGAATAGACCTTTGAAGGTCATCTAGTCCAGCCCCCCTGCAATGTTCAGGTACATCTTCAACTACACCAAGATATTCAGAATCCCATCCAACCTGACCTTGTATGGTTCCAGGGTGGGGCATCTACCACCTTTCTGGGCAACCTGTTCTAGTGTTTCACCAAACTGGATCTTCTTGATTTAAAGAACATGTTTTTGAGTTGTTGTGTTTTTACACTGCATTAACTCTTTTCCTTTTCATCATCATCATCTGAATGATACAGCAGATCTTTATCTTGTTTTTCAAGAAGTAAATGTTTATCAGCTGATGTCCTATGCTAGTATTCCTCTTTCTATTAAGTGGTAGCATTTCTTTCTTTGGCAAAGCAAGTGCTCTATTTCACTTTTTTTCTTTTTTTTTTTTCCTGAAAAATAAAAAATGTGAGAGTCTTCAAATTTTTATGTCTGGTAAAAAAAAAAAAAAAAAAAAAAAAAACAAACAAACAAAAAAACATTAAAAGATACAACTGTGGTTTACTGTCTCTCAGAAATTCCACTTTATATCTGGGTCAATTTGAGAGCACTTACAGGAGGGTAATGTGTTTAAAATCAATTTAGGTTTACTTCCTCCATCACAGTTTTATGGCTGAAAATGCCATCGAATCAGTTATTATAATTTGTCTGTTTAACATATGATCTTTGTTCATTTTCTGGACACTAGTATCTGGTTATCCAGTTGTCTGCTGATGCATCTTTTAAAATACATTTTCTTCAGGCAGTCTTCTGTGCTGAAGCTGAATTGCTTTTTTTTTTTTCCCTCTTTTTATTTTTTTTTTTCTTTTTTTTTTTTTTTTTTTAATCTTTTCATCTTCTCTGTACACCTGCCTTAAACATCTCTATTGTCTGGAGTAATGTGGAAAGGAATTAAAAAGCATGAAATATTGCCCTAGCTGGTCTGTTGTGTGTGATTCTTCAATTCCTTCCACATTATTCTGGACATCCCACTCTTTTAGAAACTCCTTAATTTATGAACATATTTCTTATTACACTATTGTGAGAGGGCAGATGGTGATGTTTATTAGTACCTCACATTTTTTTTCCTAAAAATTATTTGTTCCAGTTGTTTCCTTATACATCGTTCAGATACTACTGCTGTTGAAAGACTCTCCTTCTGATATCTTGGTCATCAATCCCCTGCCTTAGGGATGACAAAATCTGATTGGGTCTCTGTATATACTCTTCTTCTTGTGGAAAGCATAGCCCTATTGTCTGGAATAATATGGAAAGAGTCATAGAAACTAAATTATCAAAGGTAAGTCAACATTTATCTTTGGTGCTTGTAAATGATATCAGATTGAGAACATCTGAAGACTGAAGCTCTTTGTTTATCCACAGGAAAAATCAGTAAAATTAGCAATTTTATGAATTTCCAGACTACCATCATGTTTCAAAACTGGCTGCTAAGAAAGCTTAACTCTAGAAATAAGGTATCAGATGTCTGTACCTATTCAGGCATTGAGTGCTTACTAGGTCAGCAAATAGTTTGATGTAGGCATTTACTTACAATAAATTGGATGCATGCAAGTACCACAATGAGTGCATACCACTGCAGAGTCTTCATATAGTGATGATTTTCTGTTAATGCTACTCTAGAGAAGAAGAACCTAGAAGCATATAAACAGAAAATTGATTCGTCTTCCATATTTCTTCTCACATACGAATACGACTGAAAATCATGTGTGTATTATTTATATAATGATTAATAATTAACATTTATGTAAATAATATTATGCATATGATATTTATTTAAATAAAATAATGTTAATTTTTATGGGCATTCAAATATATCCATGAGTGTTCTTATATCCTGAAGAATAGAAGATCTCTGGAAGGCAGAAGTTACCTACTAAAGAGAGAAAAAATGCTTTTGCTTACTATTCTTTCTCACACTGCTTCCAAAATGATGCAGAGCTTCTCCCAGAACACCAAAGAAAATTGAAAAGCTTCTAAAATATTTTAAAAAAATTGAACTGTTTGGAACAATTTTAAAATTTTACACTACGAGAGTTTAGGTGACAAATTTTGTACTAGATATTTTTCAGGCAAAGTGATACTTGGTCTAAAGAGCAGTGAGTATCCACAATTTTAGACAACTTTGATGTCTACAGATTCTGTTTAGCCTGCCGCTGATGCTCACCTTACTGTTCTTCTAGTTGCAACATAGGAAAATTCTCTATCAGTGTCCGTGCAGATGTGCACACCGTTCATTTTGCTGAGCTAAGTGTGACCCAGAAGTGCAGTTCAGCAGTCCTTGCTCAAGTCAGTTTTTGAGAAAAACCTCAAAAGCAGCATTTGCTCCTTTTGATGAACACAGTAGCTTGTTGTCACGAGGATGACACCTGCCTTGGAAACTGCTTTAGACTCTTGAGGTTTCTAATACACACACACACACATATATATATATTCTTATCGTATTTAAATGGACAGTTCAGTATCAACCAATTAAGTTTCTGTTCTTTCTGGACTTGCTTTTTCACACCACCATCATCCCCTTGTCTAAAGTATCAGGATCCTGTAGTCTGTACTAAAAAGGTTATGAAACCAGATCATTCTGTAATTATTTTCAGTAATTATAATCTAACAGTGGTAAATGGCAGGATTTTATTAAGTTAGCCTAGCTTTCTTTCTCATTTCATTTGTTTTTATAGAGCTCTCATTTTAAATTTGAAAGTGAGTATTAAGGTTTAGTAGTACTGGTTTTTCAGCATGCTGTTAAGTAGCATCCATTTTTCATCTAGTTTATAGCGGCAGTTTCTTGGTGTTTTTAACAGCTGTGTAGAATGTTTCCTATTATTGAACTAGTCTATTCCTTCTGCTCAACATTAAGCAGTTCATTAAAGTGGATTTTTATAGTATACTGGTTTTGAGCTAGGGCTACGACGATCCAATTCTTATACTTGTAATCTACATGCTTTAACTTCCAAAGGAGGAGAAAGAAAATTTGAGGTGATCAGAGAGGGGTGGTGGTTTTTAACCATCGCTTCAGTCCGTTTGTCTGTAATAAGAGCACTTGTGTACTAATTAAGCATTCTGATGTGAGGCTGCCAGAAAAAGCAAAATAGGAACCTTGAAGTATCAAGAGGCTATGTTTTGTCTACTGTCACACAGACAGTAGGAAACAAAACCCCCAATAAGTTTGTTTTGTTAGAAAAAAAATGTGCCTCAGGGAAAAAAATCATTACGAAGGTCACTGATAATGAACAGTGGCTGATAATGGTAGTGCATGGCTACTGCATAAGAAAAGCTCATATATTATGTTTTGTCTGCAATCTTGACAAACATACTGTTGCAAGTTATGTTTGCTACATTCAGTAGTTTTATCAGTGGTTTTGTACTGTCTTCCACTGTGCTCAGGAAGTGAAATAGAGCGCAAAATAAAATCTGAAATTGTTGTCCACCATCAAGACCCTGCTTTGCAAAATTTAGGGAAGATGTTTAATGCTCAGTTTCAAGAAACTGTTCTGTTCTGCATGTACTTAGGAGTGCATAAAAATAATGAAGGATTTTTCTTGCTTATCAATCTCTGCAAAGTAGTTTTCATTCAAAACATTATTTGCTGAAGGGAAGAAGGAAGAAAAAATACACATTTTTGATGCTCCCTTCACTCTTGTAGAGTACTTGATTTAATTGTGGGCTGTATGAAATATCTAAGGTGATATTTCAAAATTAAAAATGAAAGAAATAAGCTGTATCTTTGGAGGAAGATTTTTGTATTTTTCCCCCTCAGTTAATGTTCTGTATGTTAATACCAGCATAACACGTTTGTTGGGTGGACCTTGACTAAGGGCCAAACTCCTACCAGCTGCTCACTTGCTCCCTCTCTTCATCAGAGCAGGGGAAGAAAATAGAATGAAAAAGTTCATGGATTGAGGTAAATACATGCAAACTGCTTACCAGTTACCATCATAGATAAAACAGACCTAACTTGGGGGAAAAAAGTTGAATTTATTGTTACTTCAAATAGATTTGGGTAGTGGGAGGCGAAGAGAAAAGTGAAAATACCACCTCTACTCCCCTGGCCCAATTTCATTCCCTTGCTCCTGACTCCCTTAACCTCATTCCCAGTGTGGTTTAATGGGATGGGGAACTGGGAGGCTGTAGTCAGTCCATAACAGTTCCTCTCTGCCACACCTTCCTTCTCACACTGTGTCCCTCCTTCTGTGTGGGTCCTCCAGGGAATATCCACCTGCTCCAGCATGGGGTCCTCCTTGGGCTGCAGGGTGGATACCTGCTCCACCATCACCTCTGTAGGGGCTGCATGGCAACCTCTGCTGGGGCACCTGTAGCACCTCTTCCACTTCTTCCTGCTCTCACCTCAGTGCTCACCGGCTGTTTCTCAGGCTTTTCCCCATGTTCCTCACTTCTGGGCAGTATTTTTCCCTTTCTTGCCCTTTACCTGAGACACCACCGTCTTGACTGCTCGGCTGAGCAGTGCTCCTGCAGTGGGTCCATAGGAACCACCAGTGTTCAGCATGGGGCAGCCCCAGCCTCTCCTCAAAGGAAACACTCCTGCAGTAAGTACACACGCACACTCACCTCCACCAGCATCTTGATATCTAAACACCTACACCAAATAATGCTATTGTATTCCTTATGTAGTATGTGTTGCTGCCAAATATGCTATTTTAAACCATAGGAGAAAATGTAGGATGGACAATTGTTTGCAAGGGCACGTTTTCCTTTGAACAAGATGTTCTGCAGGTTGGCCTTCACTGTACTGCAAATGCCCAGCAGACTTAAATGCACTGCAAAAACACCCTCAAAACCAAACCCCAGACCTTTAAGTCTACTTCTCACAGCACATAGTCATTTTTTTTATCATGTTCATCTCTAACTGTTTACTTAAAACACAGAGAAGGTCCTGAGCTGAGAGGAATGACGCATAATTCTTGGAAATACACATTCCATCAAATTAGGTATCACTTGATACATGGGATTCGTAGTGTCATTAGCTACATGATCCAGATAACCATATGTCTCCCTGAATTTTAATGCCTCTTTTAAATAGCATTCTTTGTCCCTGTGGTGTCTTCTAGCGATTTTTGCTTTTCATCTTGAAGAATCACTTTTCTCTAGACTTCCCAGATTCCATAACAGCAATTGGAAAGCCTCATAGGAAGGCAAAATCTTCAGAGTATATGTGATTTTTTCTATTCATTTGGATAAAAAAGATTTAAACAACATTTATTACCAAAAATGTTTGGGGTTTTTAATGTGTAATGTTATAGCTGCTCCAAAATTGCAAATGAGTACCTCTGCACCCAAATGCCAGGAAGTTTAGCACTGAGATAAACAAGACTTGGGTAAACCAGACTGCTCTGCACTCTTGCATGTTATCTTCTGTACTAAAGATTTCCTGACTGTGGTATGCATACCACTAATGTCATATGAGTAGTCTAAGTGGTATATGAATAATGTTTGAAGAGGCGGGTGTTGCTTCTAATGTACATGCACAGCCTGATACAGAGCTGGAAATGTTGATTCTTTTGTTGTCATAAATGATGATATCTTGGGGGGGGGGGAGGGAAGTTAGGAAATGCCTTCTGTCAATTTATTAATCCTTGTAGATGCAAAAAGGAGTGAGTAGGGACTAGTTAATGGAGCATAGTCAGATTGTATTCCTGCATTAGGTGATATAAACAAAGGATGGAATTTACTTGAGTAAGCTTTTGCCAGGAAAATGTGTCCTAGGTGTTTGTTACCAGTGCTGTGACTTAGCTATCTCACATGCAAATGGTCTGCAGGATAGGCTAGGGTAGTCTAGCAAGAATCTCTTTACCATCAAGACTGAATTAAATAATTGTCATGTGAACACCTCAGATTTTCCAGACTTAATTGTAGACTCTCCTAGACAGACCAAAGGTGCTGAAAGCCTTGAATTGAGGCTCTGAATTCCACTGTAGAATCAGTAAGGAAGAATATTTTATGAAGATGGTACAAGCAGTAAGAGTTTACTACTGTTATGTTGGGTTTTTTTCTGTTGGTGGAACCAGGGTAATCCAAATGGGGCAGTGTTTGTACATGTCACTGATGCCTTGAGCATTCAAGCTCAATTTGTGCAAAGCCTTTGCAGTGGAAACAAACCTCTTTACAATGAGAAACATTTATAGGGAGGTAAAATATGTGTTCCTTTTTTTTGGCTAAATGGGTTGCACAGAAGTTGAATGAAGTCATTTTAAACAGTTTACCCACTCAAAAAATTTGTTGGTACTAAGTTTTTTTCTATGGGTGTACATTCATTACCAATCCAGAATCAGTACTGTCCCAGAACCATTACTGTGTGGCACTCATTGAAAGCACACTATGAAACAAATTGTCATTATCTTCTTATCTGTGGTAAGACATTGCCTTCTTCAAATAAATGAACAACATATTTGCTATCATTTTGCATTGGCTGCACTGGCTAAAGCTTGAGCAGAGCATCAGACTAATCTATGCTTTTTCAAGTTAGAAGAACCTCTGCAGTGTCTTTGTACATGCTCTCTGGATAAATAATTCCTGTTTCAAAGGTTGTCCAAATTGATTTTTTTTACTTTTATATGTCATGTTTCACTTCATAATCTTAATACTCTTATGTAAGTGTTATTTCACAGTCTGCAGGACAGGATAAAATAGTCCTTAATTTATAAAAGTATAAATCAAGCTAAAGGGAAACGACAGATTTGTCTTACTGGATATATTTAATAAATACTAAACTTAAGCAAAAAAGGATTTTGTTAACAGCTTAACCCACTAACAAAACCTATTAAAACTCTCTTAGTTTAATGCAGCGATATTCTTTGTTGCCATATTTGACACACATCACTTTGACTCAGTTTTGTTTTTATTTCCATTTAGGACGTGTAGGAACACCTCATTTTATGGCCCCAGAAGTGGTGAAAAGGGAACCTTATGGGAAGCCTGTAGATGTTTGGGGTTGTGGCGTGATCCTTTTTATCCTGCTAAGCGGTTGTTTGCCTTTTTATGGAACCAAGGAAAGATTATTTGAAGGCATTATTAAAGGAAAATACAAGGTAAATGACAGTATACCTGAATCCTTTTCCAGTGAGATAAGTTTTGCTGGTGAAATTTCCGGCAGTTGATTTTTGTATTTAGCCTCTTATTATTTGAAGCCTATAGAAATCTATGTTACACAGGGAGATGATTTTCTGTCTCCAGTCTCTCTTGTTCCTGCTGTGTTTTGTATTAATGTTGGTAATTAAAATATGGGACTGTTTGCTCAGATGAAAGAATAAATGGGTTCAACACCTACACTCTTAATTGTACATTTATCTCAATAGGATTGTTTAAGGTTTAACTGTGTAGTACAATATACTGTACCTTTCCTTAGGTTTATAGATAATTTAATTTTTTTAATCAACTGAAAGAACTATCATAATGGCTGGTCATCATGTTGTCTTGATGTAAAACAAAATGCATGTTACTATAAATACGTAGTTACACATTTTTCTTTATAGTACAGTATATAGTAAAGCGATGGTGATGATTCAAAAGGATACGCTTAGAACTGAAAGCAAATTGGTGTGCATGCAAGATATTCATGTTTCACAACACAAGTATCCTAGAGTCGTTGTGGAGACAAATTTAAAGGTTTGGCTTCACTGTGGTTTTGTCTAAGATCAGTACGCAACCGATGCAATAAATGAGTTGTGTATTAGCAGATTAAGAATGGAAACTCCTAAAACTGCCTGATAGTCTGTGGCATGGTTTAGAAAGTATTTCATTATATGAACTTAACTGTATTCTGCTAGAATATAGGTGAGAGCAGTGGTACTGCACTTGGTCAGGAATTTTCCTTGTTTAAATTTTGTATTCCTAGGAACAACAGGATTTCTTCATGGCATTAGTTTTGGAATTGCTTAGGCTGGTAGATGTTCCGGTTTCACTTTATGGAAGATTTCTTTATGAAATCTCTTAAACAGCTAAAAACTTCTGGAAGCGTATGAGTTAATTTTTCGTTGTTTTAAAAAAAAATAGTCTTGGTCTGTACATTGTGTCCTCTCAGTTCCTTCTCTGTTCCTGTTTCCACAATGATATGTCTATTCAGTGAAAATACTACAAGGATTTTAAAACCATCTTGTCGCAAATTTGCAATTATCTTCCTTCCATTAGAGCTGAAAATAAACTCCAAATCACAATTATAAATGTGCATTTCATAGCCAGATAATTTTCTGAGTGCTCCAACATAAAGCAAACATTTTTTGTAAAAACAGATATATTTTTAAAAAATTTACCTCTTTAAATGAACAGATTATAACATTGGAAAGAGTCTGGTAATAGTTTTGAATTTTTCTATAGTACCTTGTAAAATTAGCAGTGTACTATCTAAACAAAGCAAGTTCTTCATGAATTGAAGAAACACCAGAAATAGCTTGAAGAAAATCCCTTATCAAAGAAAGAATTTTCTTTAGTATGGTTTTATCAGATGACATGTTCCTGCCCATGGCACTGGGGTTGGAACTAGATGATCTTAAGGTCCTTTCCAACCCTAACCTGTGATTCTATGATCTTGACTAGTTGGACCCAAACCTGCATATGCACAAGTTGAAAATGTATTCAAACTCATCCTTCACATTGTTATCTCCTCAAGATACAGTTCTGCTCTGAAAAGAGTGCAATTGCTTGTATTGTTGTTAGTAGGCTTTCCTGCCTGAGTGGCCAAAGATCCCTGACTATTGTAAAGCTGAAAGGAATTTATTGGTGAGAGTTATAGTCCATGATGCCTGTGGAACAGGACCAGAGTGGTCCTTAATAAACATTAGCTTACTTCCCTCATACTCCATATCACTGGCATGAAACTGTGGTTTGACCTAGACAGACTATCATGCCATTCCTTGTAGTGATTTCAGGAGTAGACTTAATTTCTACATTTAACATTTGCAAAGGTAACTCTCAGACAAAGCCTAATTATTTTTTCTTTTTCTAGTGAAGGGTCACTTTTATCTGAACAAAATGTAGCATAGGTAGAAAATTGTGCTGTGATTATAACATAATACCAAGGGTATATCAGCTTTTATGTGGTACAGAGCTCACTGTTTTCAATATTTTTATGCCATTTCAGTAGCTACTAATGTCTGATTTTGTACATTATTACAAATCTTAGAATCTTCTTGTTACAGTTATTATAATAAAATGTTTACAAGTACCAACCACTGTTAAATCTATGCAATTATTTTACATAAAAAGTAGGTTGTTCTCTGTATTCTTAGTATTAATTTAACTTCATTTTTTCTTGCTTATAATCAGATGAATCCCAGGCAATGGAGCCATATTTCTGAAAGTGCCAAAGATCTGGTACGTCGCATGCTTATGCTGGATCCAGCAGAAAGGATAACAGTATATGAAGCACTGAATCATCCCTGGTTAAAGGTAATAAAAGCAGTTGTTGACATACCAGTTTCCTCTGCAAGGGAGAAAATGAATTATTTCCTTATTTCTTTGAAGTTTCCATGGTAGATGTGACATTGTAGGAAATACGTCATAATGTGCTTTAAACACTTTTTACAATTAGAGCCTGAGGTTTTGATAATTGCCAGCCTTGAACTCTTGCTTAACAGCAATAGCGAACTCACTTAGGCATCTTTAGCAGCATCAGAGTATAGACATTGAAATAGGAAATGATGGGTGTGTTGCACATTTAAAAAGTGGCTATTACTGGTTCAGAGCATTTCATTTTCTGTGGCAGAAACTGAAGGATTAACTATTTTTCCTTGTTATCCTGTTTATTTTCCATAGTGTGAACCCAGGGTGGAGAATCAGAATATCAATAACTTAAACAGGGCGCTTATTTGGAAAGGGTGGTATTCTGATTTCTGGTCTTGGACTGTATATAAAGTTATACAGTAGACAAATATTCACACACACACACACACACACACACACACAAAAGACCACAAAAAAAAAAAAAGAACAGGGGAAGCACAGGCTCAGCTGTTCTTCTCCAGAGTAAATGGTCTGTCAGCAAACGGAGTTGTTCTTCCACTTCTCAGCTCTCTTTCTGGCTCTGACTCTTGTATTCCAAGCTGCAGAATGGTCTAGCTTATAAAAGCAGGGCAGGAGTATGCACCTCTTGGGAATAACAGTGGTTAAGACACTCTTCTGAATATTGGGAAACTGTGGGTTGAATCTTATCCAGTTGAAAGGAGCCAATGTCATCAGCCATTGAGCTTGTACTTCCTCCTCTTTTAGACAGGTATCCCATCTCCCAAGCTTACCTGAAGTACCAAGCATCCCTTAAAAGAGTGCTTGAACTCGTTGCTTCTCTGGGAGTAGCAGAACTACTCTATGTTTGCCCCCTTCAAACTTCAATGCTAGCCACAGACTGACTAAAAATACAACAGCAAAACAAAAGGGTAGGGTTTTACTGCAAAGTGGGAAATAAAATTGCAAAAATAAAGTATTCCTGGCCCAAATTAAGAATTCTTTCCAAATACTTTAATCTCTCTCAATTTCTTGACATTTTCCTGCAGTTGCAATACTTCATTCTCCTTAGGATGCTTATAAGCTGGGATATTTCTTGCCTAGTTTCCTAATGCAGTGAGAATATTAAGAGCTTGTTTTTAATGTTTCTTTTGTTTTGGTTGGGGTTTTTTTTGGCTTTGTTTTCTTAAGGAGAGAGATCGCTATGCATACAAGATTCATCTTCCAGAAACAGTAGAACAATTGAGAAAATTCAATGCAAGACGAAAACTAAAGGTAAAGTGAATGTACTGCCAAAACGGTATAATTAGATAACTTAAATTTTGCGTGATACTTTATTCATTTTAAATGTGCTAAGAGAAACCTATACTCTGAAGTCAGCAATAAAATGGCAAATTGAAACAGAGTTCACAGTTGTTTATTGCAGTGTCCTGTTGGAGGTATTCATCCTTTCTTAATGCATAGATTTCAAACTAAATTTCAGCACAAATTGTCAGATATCAACCCAGGTGTGTTTGAGGTCTTCCTTTAAAATTAATTCAGTAATACTATGGAATGTGAATTATTGGAGAGGAGAGAATGATACAATGGCTTCTGTTAATATTCTGTTACATTTATAATAAAAGGAGCTTAACGTTTTAATGTCATTTTTCAGAAAGAGCCAAGATGGATTCTTCAGTGTATCCCCTTTATGTTTAACTATACACAAGATTATTTTCTAGCTGTATTGAAAAGAATGTTAACGTTTTATCCCAAGGCAACATGGTTTCCCTTCAGTTCCTATCTTGGAAAGTTTAAACATTTTAAAATTCACTGAAAGTTTGAGAAAATTGAAACAGAATTGTGCAGCATTGCAATTCATGAGTGGTATTTATGATTTGTAATAAAACACAGAGTCATATTGCCGTTCAAAATCTTAATGTAGCTGCAACATTAGGATGCAACAGTTGTCACAGATCATCACAAACAGCACTTTCTTTTAGCTGGTTTGTATGTCCAGGTAATGCTTTCATTAAAATGTTGGCTACTACATTTCAGAATATGACCTGTTTTCCTGCTCTAGATGCAGTTTCAGATCATTCCCATATTTCTTCTGGAGAGGCAACTATATTTAGCCACCAGAGAGGTTTTATAGATTCATAAAATCATAGAGTAGTTAGGGTTAGAAAGGACCTAAAGATCGTTATAACTGTGCTATTTGTTTTCTACCATTTTGATCAAAGCACTGTTCTGCAGAATGTTTCATGAAATTACCTGTTGTCCTTTTTGCCCGCTGCTAAACTTGCTCCCATGTAACATTCATTCTGGGAGTCTGAGATTAATACATTTTCATGTAGATATATTATGGATATATAGTTCTGTTAGTGTCAGATTCTGGCCATTTTTCAAACAACAATATATTGTGTTGTTTTAAAGGGTAAATTTTTGTATTTGCTAAGACACCCAGTCTAGGTAAGAGGGGAAGTGGAAAAAAGTCTCCTGTCCCAAGGAACAAGGGATAGGACAAGAGGAAACAGCCTCAAGCAGCATCAGGAGAGGTTTAGGCTGGGTATTAGGAACAATTCCTTCCCCCAGGCATTGAAACAGGCTGCCAAGGGCAGTAGTGGAGTCACTGTCCCTGGAAGCATTCCCAAACCATGTAGACAAGGACTCAGTGACATGGTTTAGTGGCAGCCTTGGCAGTGCTGGGGAATGGTTGGAGCTGATGATCTTGAAGGTCTTTTCCAACCCGATTGATTCCATGACTCCAAATTAGAAATTTTGATTACATTATATGACAGGAATTTAGGCTTCACACTTATTATTTTAAAATAATAAATAAATCCCCTTGCAAAGGATGTATTTACTTATTAGAGTCGTGTTTGACCAGCTCTTCTGTTAGATATGGTCACTGGTAATAGTGAAGTAGAGCTGAAGACTATAAAATATATTTACTCTTCAATGTGAAAGTCAGCACCTGAGAGACCTCAGGAGATTGAGTGATCCAAGATATCTGGAACTGTTTCATTATCCCTCTTTGTGTAATTTAGGCTTTATGGGTGTTTTTATTCAGGGGGCAGTGCTAGCAGCTGTGTCAAGCCACAAATTCAACTCATTCTATGGTGACCCCCCTGAAGAGCTGCCAGACTTCTCTGAAGACCCCACCTCCTCAGGTATTGTAACAGAAAGTATATTTACTGCAGTCAACCTGTCTCAATGCTATACTGACTAGAGTACCAAATATTTAATAATTTCTCATGATTTCATAAAGTTGCATACTAAGTTAACAAATGTGAAAGCATAAAGAGTTTTTCATAATGGTGCCAGGGACTGGTGAAAATGAAGATAAAATCTCTGTGCAGTTGTAAGTTTCTACAGAAATCTGTCTGATTTTTTTGTTTTATGTGCATTCAATTACAAATGGTGCTTTAACCTCATATTTCTCTTTATATTACTTGAGTGCAAAAGCTTATTGAAATTTTGTCTTGAATTCTTAGACAGGAGCAAGGTTCTCACACCTTAATAATGGTTATTTATAGAAAGAAAGTATTATTTACCTGAGTTTCTTGCCCGCCTGTTTTGGAGAATAGTATGAATCAAGATGTCTCCTCATTAGAATACATTGGACAGTATTTCTGATATTATAACTCAGATCTTCAGAGAGAGAGAATACCTGTGTTTCAGAGACCTCCCAGCATACTTCAAAGGGGAAGATAATACCTTTGCTGTGCTCTGAGCACATAGCTAGGCCTTGGGCAGGACAGTGATCTTATTCCAAGTAGTCCTTTTGTCCAGGAATTTAAATAACCTGGCAATCCCTATACTGACACAGCCCTATCATAGTTACATGTGTTTATTCTGATATAATGTTACTTATGACATTTGCAGTGCAAAAGTCTGTGTTGGTCTATCTGACCTAAAATTGGGATTTAGGATCAGGTTAAATGACCTTATAAGAAAAATCTAAGGCAAATTGGCCTCTTATTTTTCTAAACTGGCAGAATATTTATTGTATGCATCAACTTTACTGGAAGACATATCAAGAACTTAATTACAGGTGCTGAACTACTGTGTGATGGTTCTTTTTGCCGATATTTTAATAGGTGAGAAAATTACTTATTGGCTGCATATGTCAAGTGTTCCATTTTTGCTTTTTCATATGAGCAAGTAATTTTCATAAATTATTTCAATGTCATTAATGTAGGAATTGGTGGCAAATTTTTTAGTTGAAATTCTTAAATCTCGTTTCTTGGAATTCAATTAAATCACTTCATCTTTAGAGATGCACAATGCTCATAACTTCTACCGAAGTGAATGGGAATCTCAGATCCTTTATTGCAAATGGGTCATCACAGCCTCATGGCCCAACTTCAGGCAGCTAGCTCTTGAATACTTGATGTACTTGTAAGCAAGTATCCATATATTCTTTTAAAGGAAGAATAAGTCTGGTTTACTTCACCCAGAATTACTTGCAGTTCTTTAATTCTTGTTTCAGTTACTTCCCCCATTTCAATAAAACAAACAGTCCAGCAGCGTGATCGGTAGTAGCAACTTTCCTAATCTGAAAACTGCAGTTCCTCTTTCCAGTTTCAGTCTCGCATCAACAGGGCATGTGTCTTCCTCATATAGTGATGTAATTGCAGATATCAGTATGTAACAAAGGTGCAAGTTCTATTTTTTTTTTCTGATCACAGAATATAAGAATCCATTACTTATGTAAATTCTACACAGGATCTATGCTGGATCCATTGTTATCTTCTGTTCATCCCTGTAATTACTGAAACAATAGCTTGGATTTCTCAGGCAAGCCTAGTTGTTCCTAAAATAACATTGTTGATCTCACTGATGGGAGATCGCGGTGATCAGGAAATCATACTGTGTAGTTTTCATGATGTGTCCCTGACTGATTACATTGCTGATAAAATATTTAATATCACAGGATAAGCACTAATAAACACTGCAACTTTCAGCTTCTTAAATTGCTAGATATGGAAATTGATCCTCTTCAGAAGAACACTAATAAATTTTTCAAATATTTCTAGCTTGTAAAGATAGATTCTTGTAATGATTCTAAACGGAACTACTTTACAGAAATTAGACATAAAACTCTTGAATTGCTGTAAAAACTTGGCTATCTTAAAGGTTATTTAAGTTTCCTTCCTAAGAGCTCATAATGCTATTCCAGACCATAAACTCTAATGAAGAGCATTTAATATTTTAAATGTTGCTGCCTATTTAATCCTCCCATAAAATTTCATGGAGCTTATCATTGAATTTAAAGGAGTTGTCAGAAATGGGCAATTGTGGAACTCCTACCAAGATAAAGACGCAAAAATATAAATGCTTATTGAGTTATGCAAATTGTATATCCTGTCCTCCTCCAGGTCTTTCTAAACACAAAACCAAAAAATTTCAGTTCTTTCTTTGCTGGATCAATCTAGAGGTGTTCTCCCTCAGAGTTCAGTGAACCTGCGATTGCTGGAACCTTCAAGCATCTTCCTATACTACCAGACAGCCTGGAATATGAAGGCACTATAGGTAGCAAGCCAGGTGACGTTTTTAGATGTAGAATCACAAAAGATATTCTTGTTGCAGAGCTTTCCAATGAGGGTCAGCAAATTACATAACTAAATTAGATGGCAATGAACACAGATAAATTTCATGTAAGGTCAACCAGGTATTTTTCTATACGCATCTTCCTTTCATTGATAGAATGTATTAATAATTATTGGCTCCCACAGCTTGTTCTGGTTGATCTATTTCCTCTTTAGTCAGTAGCTGTCCTCAGACAGACTAGACTTAACCCACCATCATTCTGTTGGTAACAAGGCAGAAGTCTCACTAAATTTTGAGAAAGAATGGCAAAGGCTTTTAAAATGTTTTGAAAAATCAGGTAAATATTTTTAAACTAAAATAATAGTACTTTGCTGGTGATAGGCTGTGTTCAGTAACTTCTTTAGTAAAGCCACTAAACAGCTCAAATGAGAAGCACCTTGAGAACATTTTTGGTAATATAAACCGTAAATGTAAAATGTGAAACATTTTGCTTCCAGGTTGTCTATCTTCAAGTCACTGTAAATGTCAATTTCCCAAGTTAGTGAATGTTTTGTATATTTTTAATATGCTGAAACAGAATTTAGCAGTCAGCAGCCCTAAAGGCTAAATCTGACACATGAGAAATATTGGCTCAGTAGAGGGTATTGGAAGTGGACCATGAAATTAATTAAGTTCCAGAGAAATTGCAATTAGTTCACTCTCTGCTGCCCTTCTCCACCCAGCTCCCTTCTCTTTCCCGGACCCTCCCTGGCTCTCCTATTATCTGACTGCAAATTAGATTAAGACAGAGAATTTCCTCTGCTTATGTCTCATGCTGACCGTTTGCCCCCTTACAGAGAGTACGAAAGTAAAATTTTCAAGTGTTTTAGCAAAAGGCTGAAGAACAAACACCGCAAGTGTAAAGCTTTTCACTTCTCCTCCTTCTGCTTCTTCAGCTTCCTCATTCTGCAGCAGCCCAAGGAAAGGCTGTGGAATTGTTTGACGTTTTTACTTGGGAAGCTGAATTCAGGAAGTCTGTTCAGTTTACTTTGAAGTTTTAAGTTTTTAGGCCAACAGTTAGAAAAACCCATAAATTGCAGAGGTTATTTATAACTTTGTATTTCCAAAAACTGTTTTGTAGCCACCTTTTCAGAACTACTGAGTCAGTGTTGGAGTTAAGCCAGTGAATAGCCCATAGACTTTTTAAAACTGTATGATTTTTAGATTAAAGCAAACCTTACTTTTTGCCTGAAGGACTTTCCTCTATAATGCCTGCTTGAATTGCTTGGTTTGTAGCACTCATATTCTGAAATGTGACTAACAAGTTTCAGAGTAGATTTTTGCTGCAAAAAGTGCTTGATTCCTGTAAGGCATCTTGTAACGCTGTATTTCAGTTTAACCACAAAGAAGGTACAGCAGCATATTCTATAACACACTGATTGACCAAGTGTACTTACGTAGCATAGGCTAACAAATAGCACTGTTGCAGTACTTCCTGAACATTTCTGCGATTTCTGAGCTGTGTGGTAACAATCAAGGTGACAAACATAGAAGCAGGGCTTTTGCATTGCACAGCGAGCAGGCACATTGAGTGTACATCAGTGTTTCTAGCTTGTTTTCTCAACTGCAAGGTGTAAATTTTATGTGGCATTTTTGCAAATGCATTTTGATATTTTGTCTCAGGATTGCTGTAAACTGAAATTTTCATTCTTTTATTTTGCTCTACTGTTGTTGTATTGAATGAAAAAATTTAGTAAGAGATCTTGATTTTCGAATTTGAAAGTAATGGCAATGGGGGAAAAGCTAAATCAAATAGTATTTCAGAGTGAGATCAAATAGCAAATGTATTGCCAAGTTGTTTAATACACATTAAACTGAAGTTAGTGAGTGCTTATAGTTTTATGGGACATAGATTTCATGAAAAATGGGCAGTATAAGTCCATATCTTAAAAACTGTCAGTCTCATTGACACAAGAAAGAAAAAAGAAATCCTGTTGTTATGCAAAAATTGCTACTTATTTTGTAAATATTTGCAAGGGGCCTTGTGTAACATTTTTAAGCATGACTGCTTGTGGGGGGAAAATCATTCACCTTATAATTTACTGTTATTGATTCCTTATCTAGTATTAACAGGTATAACTGATTATCAGGTTTGAGAACATAAGTTTGAGTGTTTCCAATATTCCATTATTATCTTTATAATTTTTCAGCTGTTTTATCTTCTGGTTCTGCTATGTTTAGATACAAAGCCTTTCAAGTATATAAAGTCATTATTAATTAAAAACAGTAATAAACTGGTTGTGTTTCTAAATGATTCTCATATTGGCTCTCCCTGAAACTTTGGTAAAAATAATTTCAATATAATATTGCTCAGTTCTAGTTAGCAAATATTAGTAATTTAGTATGATGTTATGCTTCACTTACAGTATGTTGAATTAGTTTTTTCAGTTCACCTTTTATGATAATCTCACTTGAAATCATTTTTTGTTTATGAGTTTTTTAAATTAGTATAACCAATGTTGGAAAAAGTCCAGTATTATAGATAACCTAGCACTGTGTACATATGCTACCTTCCCAATGCCAAGTGTTTGTTTTCCTCCCATCCCAGCCTGAAAGTCCCATTTGCCTCAGACATGGAAAAACCATATTAAAAAAATTGAGGGGGAGCGGGGGGGATCCTTGTCACTTTGTTCATACTATTTTGTGGCTAAAATAGTGTGCTAGGTTGCAGCTTTATAAATCGCTTGTTCTGAAATCTTCATACTGTTTGTTGTTTGTCCAAATGCTGCCTTCCTACTAGGACTTCTAGCAGCAGAAAGTAGGTATCCCTTTGTTTTCCTTTAAGGCATATCATTCAGCTATGGTGTGTGTCTTTGCATGTTTAAAAATCAGTTTTCTTCTCTTTGCTATTTTTAGTTTTAATACTGCCTGTTGAGGAAAAATAACCTGTACATTTTTTGACTAAATCTTTCTGTAATTTTGAAAGTATAATTAACCAGGAATGATATCTTTTCCAACAAATTCCTAAGATTCTAGTTTAGAGGCAGTATTAAAATTACCTGGGATTTTTGTTTTTAATATTTGCAACACAACTGAAATAAAATTTAATTTTCATTAAATTAATAAAGGATAAAATGGTTTGGGTTTGCGTTTTAGTTCCAAAATTGATGTTTTCCTGGACTAATGGGCTTTTTTCTCCTAACACTGAACAGATACTGTACTATTTGTCATACCTTCTTTTCTTGCTATCCCCTTGCATGAACTTTCTTGACCATTCTGTGTTGATGTGATACACGATATATGCATATACATTCACAAAAAATGGGCAGTATAAGTCCATATCTTAAAAACATTTTGTATATGCATACACCTGATTTAATTATCCAGTATGTCTCCTTACTGAAGGAATATTATTGACATAAAGTGAAGAGGTTTTGCTGCAAGTTCGCTGCGCGCTTCATGAAAGATTGAAAACACAAACACTTCTATAATCTACAGACTATATTAGACAGTGGAGAAGGTGTGAAATTCTAGACCCTTTGATACAAACCACAACCATTTTGAAAACAAATTCAGTGTGTCAAAATACAAGCTGTAAAAACTGGGGGTTTTCCTGCATCATTTTAAGATTTATAGGCTCACAATTCTTCCATTCTAGGTCAGGGCTGCACGACGTATGTCCATGATCCATTTCTGATCTAAGTCATGGATTGTTGTTTGGTTCATTCTTTTGATGTTACAGGTTGTGGGGGATGTTGTTCCTTGTCCGCCTATTTCCCTGTCTCAGAATGCCTGCTCAAGCTGAGCCCGTACACAAGAGCTGCTGTGATGCCCCATTCCTGTAAATGTTCAAGGCCAGGCTGGATGGGGCTTTGAGCAACCTGGTTTAGTGATAGGTGTCTCTGCCTGTGGCAGGGGCTTGGAACTAGGTGATCTTTAAGGTCCCTTACAACTCAAACCATTCTATGATTGTATATATGGGAAATATGTATCTCCCACCTTATTTTGAACTATTATAGGGATATTTATACATAGAGATGCACACTCATGCTTCAGCTGACATCTATCCTTACAGAGATAGTTGCTCTGGAATGTAGCAAACAGCAAAGAGCAACAAATTACTGTGTGAGGTTGGAGGCATCTCAGCTCCAGTGATTTTTGCAGATGTGTTGTAAAGTGGTGAAGAGATCTGCTACTCAGTTAGCTTTCTCTTAACCTAAGAAGTTAAATCAGCACAACTAGTGGAAAGGTCCCACCTCTGTAAAAGATTCTTTTCTTGCCTTTAATGGAAACAGTGTATGTTTTGTAAATTCTTTACAGAATCAACAGGCAATAGCATTGTTCTATCTTACACATTTTTAAGTGGACTCCTTTTCTCTGCTACTAAGGCAAACCAGGCCTAAAGTGAGCAGTTTTAAATGTATATGTGATTGTGATTTGCAAGCTTCAGCAGATAGATACTTCATCATCTCCATAGCATTTTGGCATAATGCTTAATTGCCTAACTGTGTAAAATACTTATGTCTTGTGCTCTTAGGGTATCATAGTCAGATGCCAGCAAAACAAAAATAGTGGAAGCATTCATTTATACAGCTATCACTAGTCATTTAAAGCTGTAAGTTGCTGAGGTCTTGAAGCAGAAGCCACGAAACTTTGTTTTATTTGTCATAGATAAAAGATGAAAATTAAATCAGTGAAACTTGAAACTCATGTTACAAAGCTGGTAAAACTTACCTCAGTCTTGCTCCACCAGATGTGCTCTATCAGAATCTTGCAATATTTATAAAATACTTTTTTCCCTAAAAGTAACTGCACTTCATAATGCCCATGCTTGGTTTTATGAGATTGTATCCAGTGACTTCATTTAGTTATTCTAATTTTTTATTTCTCTAAAATGTAACCATTTCTGACATTTTTTCTTCTGTCCTTGCTGTATGTGCTAGCCTCAGACATCTTCACAAAGTGAAATGTAAATCCTACCTTCTGAAATGCATGTGCTTTGAGAGCCAGGGCTGTTTTTTAATTTCATTTACAGCAGCTGCACACAAGAAGGCAGCCAAGAGATGAAGTTGAGAAAAATCAGCTTATGTTGATTGTAGATTGACTGGTGTAAGGATTGGATTGCAATATATAGAGAAATTGCAAATAGCTTCTAAGCTTTAGTTAGTCATTTAAAAACCGCTGTAAATCTTCAAAGCATAGTTACTTATCTATTTACACAACATAAAGAACAGTTGAAAATCCAATCCAAATTAAGGTTGTTTGTAAGAATGAGCAGGTTTAAAATGACTGGTTGGTGTCAGGAACTTAATTTTATATGGTTCCTCAAATCTAAGGGGTTTAGAGCTAATCAGTCTTTCTTTAATAAAAACATACTATTTTTATAATGGTTGTCATAAGGTCTTCTACAGAGTCATTTCCTGGATTACTAATTGCAGGAGATTTGCAAAAAGGTCACAGTTTTATAGGTTTGTATTTAAATGAGGTCAGGCTTCCTGTAAGAAGTTTTAATTGCTCAGTTGTTGTATGACTGACCAAGAATTAAATGGGCATTTGTAATCCCCGGTATTAAAAAACAAAAAGTTATGCAAATAATTATTTTACCCTCTTTGAATGTGTTTGTAGTCAGAATGTAGTCTTTGTATTCTGCAGCATGCTCCAAGTCTTTTTACCCAAACAGTCTTTTAGTCATACATTGTCACAGATCACTGCCGCCTGAACAGAAGCTACTAATTCTCTATACTATCTGCTCCATGAGAGAGGAAGTCAGTTGTACCTGACTGGTTTGCTGATCCTTGGAAAAGCAACCCTTTGGAGTGCTTTATGGTGGAGACATAATACTGTTGTAGAATATGTAGGCAATTCTTGGAACAATATATTAAAGATTTCTCCTCTCTCTTGTGGGAAGGAGTAAGCAACTCCTACTGACCTCTAAAGTTCAGTTTCTGTAACCAAATCACCTGTTCCAGTTTAGAATAGCTAGATGCCAGGATGTAATAACAGCACTTTATTTTACCAAAGTTCTGTCTGCTTGCACCTTGATGAGCCAATGTCCATACCAACCTCAGATAGTATTAAGAGCACTGTATGAGAACTAGAATTCAGCTTTGAGAACTGTTTCCAAATTGCCCTCTCCATAAATGAGGTAACAGAACCTACAGGAAAATAACTGTGATACCTTTAGCTATGTGCTAGGAGAAGAAATAATCCCAAGTTGCTGCCTTTTAAAATAAATATGTCAAACTGACAAATAATAGAATGGTTTTACAGGGCAGAAAGCTACTCAGTTCATCTCCATCTTCTTAGAAGCAATTTGGTATCACATTAAAAAGTCATTCCACTAACTATAAAAACGTATCATGTACCAGTACTGGCTTCAGAAGAGTGTCATAAGCATTCTGACTTTTTTTTTTTTTACAATAGTGAGAACCCATAGTTTTTAAACTTTCCAGACTTGTCAGCCCCAAGGAAACTGTGTATAGTTGCAGCCATCCTTTCTTAGGTAGTCTTATAGGAATACAAGAAAGACAAGGTTCCATGCATGGCCCAGAATATCACTGCTCATTTGCACCCTGAGAATATATGCGCATTTACAGTAGGATTCCACAGAACTGTGTTTGGTGCTGATTTCCATTATTACTGTGGAGAGGTTTTCTGTCTGTATTACTGGAATTACAGCCTTTCCTTCGCAATCGTGTGTGTATATATTTTTGTAGTAACTTAAGGCGTAGGGTTAGATTCATGTCACTTCGGTGGTTGGGGCTGATTGAAAGTTCTGGGCAGTAAGCAGTATTTTCTAACAGTTTACTTTAGAGAGTCTTAAAACAAAAAAGCCAGTCAATTTAGTCGACTTTCTTGGTCCTAGTTTCCTAATATTTGTGCATCATTCTAATTTTTATATTTGTGAATTCTGCCTGTAGCTGCTACAGACCATGAGCAGTCTGAGCTTTTAGATTGTATGGCTGTACAATAGCTCATTTAAGTTTTTCTCTTATCATCTATGCTGAGGCTAAAATGAATGCATTGATGAAAGACGTTAAATCCTGTTTCTAAAGGATACAAGCTTTAATTATAAATATTGAGTGCTTTTACACTTTCCCCAAAGGTTAGAAATTTAACTAAAATGCAATAGAATATGAATCTTTTAGAGGCATGTCTGCTGTAACGATTGCTTGGTTTTATTTTATGTAGTCTTTTATCTGAATTTAAAACTCTTCTGAAAAGTACTCTTAGGCTTTTAACCACTTGTCTGTAACAGAGAATTTAGGTGTTCACAGAAATGCCCATAGAATTGTTCTGTCACTATTTTATGCAATAACATGCTGTGAATATATTGGTTCTGTGACATTTTCTCATGCAAGTTCATGTTATCCGTAAAAGCTTGAAAGACATGACAGTAGATACAGGATAAGATTTTGGGTAAAAAAACTATAAGAACTGTGATTCTGAGAGATTAGCAAAGTCACTATCTGAACTTCACATCAAATTTATTAAGCGTATTCTTGGAAACTTTCTTTTACAGCTATCTATTCAGTGCAACCAATGGACAGGAGAAAAAATACCTAACGAACAAAGCTTAATGTTTTGGAATTCCCAGACAGTCAAAAGATTGTTGAGATGCAAATATTAAAAAATAATAATAAAAAAATAGTAACTTTTATTTCTATTTGAAAGGCATTCCACCAAATGAAATTCCCAAAGTAATATTGTCAAATAGATAATGTGATGGTCCAGAGCAGAGTGATGGTCCATTCAGTTTTTCACAATAATACAGCACTTGAAGCAGCTTCGAAAATACTTCTCATTGCTTCTGGTTTTGGCTCATGTTTTGGTGGTTATAAGCAATATTGAGCAGTATTAGATAGCCAAGTATAAGATAGCCAAGCCTGAAGATATCCAGCTGTTTTCTAAAGTTTTCCTTACACACTCCAAATTCACTTTGAAAAGAAAATAATTAATTTGAACTCTGAGCATGACGAGAACAGAAAGAGAATTCTAACGAATTTCCTTCTGCTAACTCAGTCCTGGAAAGTCAGGCACTTTCCTTCAGGCTTGAAGATCTCTGAGTTCATCAGCCTTTAAGTGACATACTGAAAATGTTTAAAGAAACTCAGTACAGTCCCTTTTAAGTCCCTAGGTAGTGTTTTCCTTCTTTGCCTTTAAGGCTTAGCTCTGATGTCTCCATGCTAAACCAGCAGATTCCCAGACCTTGTATTTTCTCAGGTTTCCTGCTGTGTTTCCCAGTGTGGAAGCTGTGGCTCAGACAGAATAATGTGGGCATTTTCTTTCAGCTGAGTATGCTTGTTCATTATCAAAGACAGAGCAGTTTTTTCTCTTCAGTGCACCTGACTCATGTGTAGCAACTACAATAAGGACAAACCATTAGTTTTATTTGCTGACCAGCCACCTCTTTAAAGGGATGTAACTTAAACTAATGCATCAGTTGGAAATAAGTAGTCAGACACACTCAGTGGGAGAGGACTAAGAAGGTTTCTTGTTCCTGAGCCGTGAGTTGAGAGTAGAATACTATAGTTCTTAACCTGGGTGTACAAGGAATGGTGAGGAGAATCCCAGGTTGAGACTTACACTAAGTGTGATGCAAGTTTCTAGACTTGTAACTTACTCATCCAGCCATGAGGTCACGAGCATTATATAGTAGGGTTTTTGTATTTTGTTATGTTTATTCCAGTTTTTCAAAGTTTTCAGAGAATTAATTAAACTTGCTTCCTTGTGTGATTAAGAGAAGATTAGGTTTTTGGGTTTATTACATTCTAAAAATGCAATATAGTATAAAAGGGGTTGTGTTAAGGATGGCTGGTAAGTATTGTTCATATAGTGAAGAATGGAATTTCAAGAAATATGACAATTTTCAGATATTATCTGTCCTGACAATGAATAAGTAAACAAATTAAGCATGTTAAGGACAAATGAGTGAAATATAGAATGCATTGAATTCTGTATCCTGAATTAAGAATTTATGTCTGAAGAAACATTATTCACTGTCAGATACCACCATTTTAGACTAACACTGGATTTGCTAGCATCTTTTCAGATGCTTATACCACTGTGGAAAAACTGAAGACAAGGGCTGTGGTTAGATAAGCCAAAATTACTGTTCTAGTAATGCACACAAGTGGCAGCCACCACTGATACCTGATTTTTAAAACAAGTTGTTCCAAAAGGAACTAATATGGGCTGGTTTACTATGGATTTGTGTTGTGTTTCTGTATCCTCCCCTGCTGTGAATTCAACTCTCCTCAAGGACTTCCACATTCCATAATGCCTCCTGTTTCTCCTTTCTGTCCCCATATCTCTTGCTTCTCTATTCACCCTTACACCATATAAGAATCATCCTCACTTTTCTATGACCCGAAACAATCACTGGTCAAAAGGCAGCAAATGCTGGGTCTGAGATAACCAGGCAAGCAGAACAAACAGAACAAAAAACGGAGCTCGTGTTACAGACTTTTTTACCTTCTCTGGGGTACAGAGCTGTCAGCTCTTTCTCTCTCTTCCCTCCTCTGTCCAGATGCTGATTTTAAAAGACATTGTGAGAGCACTTGTTTTTTCAAGTTTTTACTGATTTGGAATATATATTTGAAATTGGCCAGCAGTTCAAAAAGTGAAAAACAGAAGGCTGGGGTGAGAATGATGAGAACAGGCAGATAACCCAAGTAACTTAGTAAGACATTGTAAAAGAGCAAAGTGAAGCTTAATGAAAACAGGTTTTAGCCTCTTTTCAGTTAAACCATTTCTGATGTATAGTAGCACTACATATGGGCCCTGTTGATATACCTGAAGATTATTCAGTGAGTTTTCTTGTAGAAACTCCAGCTTTATGAAGTTCCTCTTCCAGTTATACCAGATGAAGTGAAAGTTTCCCTTTCCAAAGTTCAGTTTACCATGAGTCTTTGCTTTATTGATTTTTATTCTTTCTCTTTTCTCCTGTTTATTGCCCCATAGGAGCAGTCTCACAGGTGCTGGACAGCCTGGAAGAAATTCATGCACTTACAGACTGCAGTGAAAAAGATTTAGATTTTCTTCACAGTGTTTTCCAGGATCAGCATCTTCACACGCTGCTAGATGTAAGTTTTCTGTGCTAAGCAGTTTGAATTTGCTTCTGTATCTGTTGCTCACTGTGTATTTTGAGGGCTTTTTGCTTTATACTAGCTAAACTTGTGTCATTTAGTGTCATTTGAGAGGAAATATGCTCTGTCAACACTGTACAATGAAAATCAAAAATGGGCGATGGGCATAATCAGAAGATGCATTTCAAAAATGCACTCCTGAATCAAACCAAAATGCTCATGTGATCATATAGATGATGACTGGTTTATTACCAAATGTAACAGCTTGGATACCTCAGTGAATATCACAAATCTAACAAGATGCCTATGCTTTTTACCCAGTGGAAGACACCCAGCTATCTTACCTGCAGGTAGACAATTATGGTTGTAGAAACTTCAGAGTTTTTGAAAAATTGGCGAATGCTTTAGTTCCTATATGTAGCTTTGTAGGGGTATGGTGTGAATGTAAACGGTGCCATAGTTCCTCTGGTGTCCAAACTCTTTAAAATGTGGTAGATGACTTGTACGTTTCTTACACTTTGTGTAGTGATTAGTGAATAGTGGGCCACCTGGATTCTGTGCATCTTTCAAGTTTAACGGATTTAAATCCTCACACACTTCCTTCCGGAAGAGGACCCAGCTGCAGGTTTCTGAACTGGCCTGTCTGGGAACATAAGCTTTCTAATGAAGTTTCCCCACAACGTAGCTCTATGACTCAAAGAACCATAGATAGTTAGCTGTTAAGTGATGAGTGCATTGTTTTGGCACAAGAATCTACAGTTCTAATCTGTGTTCTTGATAACTGATTATGCATTTTACATGAAACACTCGTTGGATAAAATTATATGAAGCATGCAGGAAGAAGGGATTAGGAGCTCATGACTTTCTGAATTGAATCTCCAACAAGTCATCTTGCAATTTGCATTAAAATTTGATTTTTTTCTTCTTTCCCCCCAGTAAGTTCATGTAGCTTGTGTTCCAAATGCTTACATTGCTCTTTCTTTCTATATTACAAGCTGCAGTATAGAAAGGTGGTCAGATAATATGAATGAGAAATAAAAACCTGGACAGGAAGAGATTAACGTGAGTGTAATAATAAGAACCAAAACACTTGTGTCACTCATGCAGAAAGGTTTTAGGTATTTATTAACCATTCTCCTATGAGGAAAGGCTGAAAGATTTGGGGTTGTTCAGCCTGGAGAAGACTCCAGGGAGACCTTATTTGCAACCTTTCAGTTCTTGGGAGGGGCCTATAAGAAAGATTGAGAGAGACTTTTTAACAGGGCCTGTTGAGACAGGGTAATGATTAAGGGGTAATGACTTTAAAAGAGGAGAGATTCAGTCTGGATGGGAGAAAAAAAAATCTTTACAATGAGGGTAGTAAAATTCTGGAACAGGCTGTACAGATCGGTGGAGGATGTGCCACCCCTGGAGACATTCAAGGCCAGGCAGGATGTGGTTCTGGACAACCTGGTCTAGTTGAACATGTCGCTGCTCATTGTAGGGGTTTGGACTAGAGGACCTTCAAAGGTCCCTTTCAACCCAAACTATGATTCTGTGTTGTCATATAACTTCTTGGGCTTTGATAAATCAGATGGCTTTTGTTTAAGCATTTTGGTCTACGACAGGTCTACCAGATGTTAGCTCATGCTTCTGCAATGCTTTTATTTTTTCTTGTTCTTTACAATAGCAGTCTGGTTCATAGTACTTCACTAATGATCTGTTGTTTCTGTAATGGTCTGCCATATCCTTTTAAACAAGAAAAAAATGCAATGAATTCATATCATTTTGCCATTCTTTTATTTAAAAGTCATAGTCATTCTCTTAGAAAAGGATGCATGTAAATGCACACTATAATAATGTATTTGTGAGAGCAAAATGCTATCAAAAAGCAGTTTTGTTCTGTTATGTGAAAGGGGAATGATAGAATTGCATTGATACTATTCCAGTTTCTGTTTGAACTCTGAAAAAATCATCAAGTCATACTTGGATGAAGTTCTGTCAGGGAAACTTTGGAAAAAACTCTTGGAGTATTTGGGGTTAATGAGGCCATCAAAACAAGTCACCTCTAAAGCATTATATTCCACTAAGTAGGAATTTTCTAATCTGTTGTGAAGTTGTGGCTGTCTCTTCGCATTAAAACTACTGTTCCTTTTCTTTGGCCTTTTTCCACAGTTAAATTTATTTTCATGTTCCTACTCTTTCTCAAGAGTTATCCTTATTTTTAGATTAGGCACATGATGATAGATCACTCCTGTGGATGAAAATACCTTCTTTTGCTTCTGAACCAGCTCTTTTTCAGAAAGAAGAAAAAAAGAAATGAAGGTCTAACTTGTGTTAAGAGCACAAGTTTAGCCACATGTTGTTTTTTTAAGGTAGTATAGGTCACAAAATGGAGGTCTTCTCTCTCAGTAATTCATTAACTTCAGTGTTATAAGAACAGAGGTGCCTCTGGAGGCCATAGAAGCAGCAGTCCTGTCATCCCGTCAATTGTTTTTAATTGATTCATTTGTGTATGTCTGTTAGATAGCTATCTCATGACTCTCTTCCACTCTACTTGGGTGCCAAAGCTTTTCAAAACAAGGGGGAAAAAGGTGCCAACTACTTAAAAGTAATTTGTATTCTCTCCAGGCCAAATCCTGCAGTACACCAGCATATCTTGATGTGGGCTTATTGAATAGATTAATTTTGTGATTTTTTTAAATAATTTTACAGAATCCCTATATTCTTTCAGCGTTTTATTCCTGTACAAAAGTTGCACAATTCATTACTAAAACCATCATTTTGCTTATTGGGGAGAGTAAAGATAAGGACCTTCAAGAAACAACCATTTAAAAATATTCACTACCTAAAAAAACCAAGTTTAATAATTGATGTTTCTTACAAAATAAAAGTGCAACTTTTGGTTGGGCAATTTATTTTTTTTTTTTTCTCATTTTGTTAGAAATGTCATGATCAAAATTTTGGTGAACACTGTAGGACATTGCTGTCTGTGACACAGAACTGTCTTGGTTTATGCCTATGTAAATCTTTATAGATGGTTTCATTACGGTATTCTGTTTAGATTATAAAGAAGGTAATAAAGCTTAGGATATAAATAGCTTTATGGAAAAACAGAGTTAAATTTCAGTAGTTAAGCAGCTTTAATTACCACTGACATATTTTTAGGAGTCTTATCAAATGCTTGAATTTAGATTTTCTTTTTTTTTATTGACATTCGTGAAAGAGATCCTGGAGGCAGTGTTGTCTTGTGTCAGCAGTACTGATAAAGAAGTTGGAAATAAATCTGAAGAGGTTACTGATTCTGGAGGCATTTGTGTTTAGCTATTTTCTGTATCATGACACAAGTTTTTACTTTGATTATTTGTTTTGAAAAGTTTACGGGCTTCAAGACCATGCCTAGTGGAGAAGATCTTTACGAATTACGTTTTATCTCTGACAATGGATTGAAGGAAGCAAGGTTTGCTAAAAAGTAGAACCAGAAGCTGCTGTTTTCTGCAGCTCCCTACACTGAAGGAGACAAGAGAAATCATTCTCCTATCGAGTCAAGTAGTTTGGTTGCCTCTTCAGGGACTCTGTGAGTGATTCTGAATGCAGATGTCGTTCTATTTACAAGTGAGATTTTCACTGGGCAGGAGAACAATATCAGCTCTTGTGTGACTGGGGCCTCCGTATGCTACTGGCTTTGTCTGTGTCTGTCCTGAGTCAGATAGTTCTCTAGCCTGGTATCTTTTGGCTGCTAATTTAAGAAGTTTGTTATGCTACTTTCGTAGACAGAATCGTGAAGGTAAGTGTTGTTATTTCTGAAAGTATATCTGCGACAGAAGCACTATGAACTTTCTTAAAAGTTTATTTTACCTCTTGCTGGCATAACACATTGCACATGTATGGTTTTACCTAAATGAGATTAAATAAATTTTGGAGTAGCTATATGTATTGTATCTACACATGTAGCCACTTCCTTCCTTTAGAGTTCAATGTATATTCACAGTGCAGGTATTTAAGTTATACTGATTTTTAAAGAGCCTTTTGTCTGTTATCAGCTGCTGATAATGGTAATGTTTCAAAGGAACATGCATCTGTGCACACTTCAGAGTTCCCTTAGTATTTCTTTTAAACTCAGTCATCCAAACAGATTTGGTCCTGAAGTCCAGACTTTTAAGGAAATATATTTTCTGTTTTGCTAGAATCAGTGTTGTCTGGATCTCAGTTAAGCTTCTTAAATGGTTGGCTAAATCTTTCAACTGGATTTGTTTTGGTTTGTTCTGCTTACCCTCTCTATTTTGGATGTTGGCACAGTAAACTTGAACATCTTTTATGAAAGTAGCAGTTGTTCAGCAGTGTCCAGCCATGACTGATATGATAGTTCTCTATTTGAAAATCTTTTAAACTCTTCTTACACTTATTCCTCTTTTGCTTTTTTCTGAACAAAGTGTATTGATTTAACAATTCTATTATATACTTTGATAAAAAAACAAGAGACATTTTGATTTCTATTTTCAGGACATTTTCATTTTCTTCTTCCTCTCTTTTCATTTAAATCCCAAATAGACTGGTGGAATATCAATCATATGATATAGAAAAGAAATAAAACCAGCAACTCTATATAAAAAGCTTAAATATTTTAATGAATCATCTATTTTTGTCTATTTTAATTTGAATAATAATGGCTTTCTATGTGATTCACATTTTTCAGAAGAACATTGGTCCGGACCCTCTTGAATACTGATTATGTTAAAACTAATACGCAGAACATGTTTTAGTGAAACATTAATGCATTTCTTTTGCAAAAACAGTTCAGAACTTGTATGTGTGCTACATGTCTTGCTAAATTCCCTCAGAGCATGTTATGCTTATGTGAAATACTCCTTTCTTATTTTTAAAAAACCTTGTTTTCCTATTTTCAATTATCATGTAAGTGATATGTTTGTAAGACAAAAGCAAATGGAAAATATTTGTTAAAGAAAAAACCAAAACAAAACAAAAAACCCAAACAAAACAAAAAAAAACACACACACAAAAAAAAAACCAAACCAAAGAAAACCAAAGCTATGTTGGCAGGAAAGCACCTTGCTATTTGAGGAATCAAATCTGGCTTTTATCCCAGGCCACCAGAGGCAGCATGCTCATCCCCAGAGAGTGGGAGGGACTGTCTCACACTGCAATGGAAACTCCTTTCCCAAGTAGTATAGAAGGAACAATGACCAAGCCTTAGGGAGAAAGGAACAACGATCCAGCCTTAGGGAGAACTGTTTGAAGAATTCCTCCAGCAGGTGGGCTGGATCATCAGCACCAGTGCAGTATGCTTTTTTCTCTGAAAGGTAATTTCTCTGGGAGGCCATATCTGGAAGAACAGTAAAAGCAGAGGCTATTCTAGAATTCCTTCTGCATTGTTTCATAGTCATTCTAGTCATTCTCTAAAATACCTTCCATTTTCAGCTTCCTTCATATCTTTGCATTTCATTTTCTTTGTTTCTGGGATATGTAGATTAACTGTGCTAGTCAGCATCATCTCATTGTTTTCTTGTTTTTCCTGTTTCTCAGTATATAAAGAATTTGTCTTATATTTATGCTTCTGAGCAGAAATAATTTTTGTTCCGTATTTTTATTATATCTTTATATAACACTGATATATGACTGGGTCTCTTAAACCTAAGACTCATACAAAAAAGAGATAACAGTAACTTTTATATTGATTTTAATTTTTAATGAATGTATGCAGCCACCAGTTTCCAACAATGCATAATTCTGGGTTGGATTTCATGACACTGTGATAGTGGCTTTGTTGCACTTAGGCTACTTTCTTTCTAATTAGTGTTCTGTCATTTCTAAATATTTATAAGCATAGTACTGGTGTGGTGAATCATGAGGTAAAATTCAGCTTAATAAAGTATGTACTTTAAAGGAGAATTGTACTATTTAGCCCATTCCTCTTGGCCTAATGTCATCTTCCCTGTGTCAGTGGTGTGTCATTGTGAGTGTCTGTGCGTGTGTTTGTGTGCACCAACATATCTTTCTCTGAAAGCATAAATCCATAGACCTTAGCATGTAGAATTAAAAATTCCCTTGATTACAGTGTATTGTCATATTACTGGGTCCTGATCTGTCAAAGTACTCTAGAAGAGTATTCCTGGCACTTGTAGAACATTTGATTAGCTTCATTGATATTGTTTGAGGTAAAGAGAATCGTTTTCATATTTGGCTTTCTACGTTTCCTTCACTTTTATTTATGTTGCGTGTAGTTCAAGTTAGTTTCCTTTCCTTTTTAACCATAAGGGCTGTTTGGGGTGCGGTTGTCTGGGGAGGGAAGGTTGTTACAAAGCTTCAGGTTCTCAAATTTAGTATTTCTCCAGGAGCTTGGGACTTACTGTGAGAAATGCTATAACACCTGGGATACAGTCCACAAGTCTTGAATAACATTTTGCTTCATTGGTGCAGAGAGCTTTCTTCAGAATGATATTTTAGTCTACACTTGGTTTATCTTAACATACCCAAGGCAATATAGTAACAGCCCAGTAAGCTATCCTTCTCTCTTTGAAGTCAGTCAGGCCTCACTGCCTCTTACTTCCAGTTTTGCAAGTAATTGGCTGTTACATGTTAACTGCTCTTTGTAGTAATGAGCTCACTGCAGTATAATTTCATTCTCAGTATATCATTACAAAAAATTTACATGCTTAGGGAAAAACAAAAATGGCTGAAATGCCAACATTAGCAACTCCTGGTGCAAGATATGCTTCATGTCACAAAGCAGGTGAGAAGCTGTGTCCTTTGTGAACCCTCTGTAATCACTGTGGATTTAACTAGTTTTAATATGGATTTTTTATCCCCCTGGAATGATGTTTGTGGTCATTAGCATCCTTTTCTTCCCTGAAAGAGTTCAACTGACAGAAGGCTTAACCTGAGTCTGTATTTCCTGCTGTAGGTCATTAGTCCAAATTGGAGGGTAGGAGAGCGTGGGGGAAAGAGAGGAGCAAGGGTGATTCTGTGGGGTGTATCAAGGTGTTGTCCATATAACCTAACCCTTTATAGCCTTTCCTGTGTTCAAGGATTAGATTTTCCTGGTGCTAATAAGATCATTTAGGTTGGAAATGACTTTTTAAGATCGAATTCAACCATTAACCTAGCACTGCCAATTCCACCATTAAACAATGTCCGCAAGCACCACATCTATATGTCTTTTTAGTATCTCCAATGGTGACTCCACCACCTTTCTGGGCAGCCTGTTCCAATGCTTGACAACCCTTCTGGGGAAGAAATTTTATCCAATCTAAACCTCCCCTGGCACAACTTGAAGCATTTCCTCTTGTCTTGCTTGTTACCTGGGAGAAGAGACTGGCATTCACCTCACTACAACCTCCTTTCAGGTGGTTGTAGAGAGTGATAAGGTCTCCCCTCAGCCTCTTTTCTCCAGGCTAAACAACTCCAATTAGCTCAGCTGCTTCTCGTAAGACTTGTGCTCCGGACCTTCCAGCAGCTCTTCTTTGGACATGATCCAGCACCTCAAAGTCTTTAATGCTTGCTTTTATCTGAACAGCTGCTTGATGGCTTAACCAACCATCTTTAAAAGGTGGTTTGCCTTGGTTTTCTTGAGGAAGCTTCAGTTAGATACCTGATGCAGCAAAAATAATAAGTAAATATGTTATTGAACTAATGGCATTTTTGTGTCCTTGATATTACGACTATGTTAAAGTACCTTGTGAAATAACAATTCAAGCCTATGCCTTTCACAACAGTACTTCTGCTACATTCCAGAATGAGAGTGGGGTTTTTTTATTGAGACCACTGAATTTATTGTGTTACTGTGCTGATTTTCTTGGTACTGCAATGTGCAGTCGTTCTAGAATCTTATTCTAGTTTTACTTCTTTTATTTTTCCAAAAGAAGTTAAAGTGTTTGCGATGTGAACAGAGAAAAATCTGGTTTATGATGTAGGAATGGAGTTCACAGACGCACACACTCATACACACATACACCCCAAGAAAAATGGGCTGGAGGGACTTGTGGCAGAGTTCCTGAAATAGGAAAAGATTAGATGGCATACTGAAGATGTCTTGTAGTGTGCAGTGGAGAACTGAAGGGTATCCTGGAGATCTGCAGTCAGCCCATGGTAGCAGATACTGAAGAGTTCTCACCTCCTTTAAAGAGGCAGGAAAACATCTTAGCCAGTCTACTTAAATCTAAATAGTCTTTTTGTTTTCTCACTATGATTTTAAAGTGTACCGTATCTTCATTTATGATTATTCAGTGCCAGGCTTTGCTTACCACACTTTCCAATTTGAGAGAACATATGTTTACATGTATCGCATATGATCTAGAATTTTGCTTAATTGCAGCCTCTTCCTCTTTGGCAATCTATGAACATGTACTGTCTGGCATGTCTTTTAACATCTGCAATCACTTGTTGTGAACTGCAGCAGTTACAGTCAATAGAATTTTTATTATTAATATAGTCTTTTTCTTAAAATATGCAATAAATTACTAGGTTAGAGTCCTAATTTATAGTGAAATGTAATGCCAGATACTGGAGTCTGGATTCCTTACATGAATGAGGTATTTAGGGCACCTGAAATGAAATAGAAGAAAATAATGTCCCGTGTGATTTTGAGGAGTAATGTAATGGTTCATTATTGATACATCTATGACACAATTAAAAAAGAAAAAGAATCACCTTCTTGGGACAATTTAAAAGGATGGAAAAACCCCACACACACCCTGCAGTTTGTTCTGTAAGAGTATTGTCCTTAGCACTTTCACCTCTGAAGTGTGAAGGATTTGAATTTACAGGGTAAGTGTATAGCACATGGTAGTTTCTGTTAAAAAGGTAAACGTTTTACAATAGAGCTAAAATCTGTTCATAGCTCATGTAGGCTGAAGGTTATAACTTAGTCCCTTGCAAAGAAATAGAACATACAAGTCAGATACTACTGAACATCTTGACACGTGACCATGAGGTCTGAACCAGTATAAGCATGTGTCTTTGAATCTGCTTTTAACTCCATCGGTTTAAAAAAATAAAATTAGATCTAAGATTGATTTAGAACAAACTGTGACAATATTTTACTTTCTATTGAAGACTGTAAAAAGCAATGTGCCGTATATGATGCA
Source organism: Psilopsiagon aurifrons (assembly GCA_025447955.1). Classification (NCBI taxonomy): domain Eukaryota; kingdom Metazoa; phylum Chordata; class Aves; order Psittaciformes; family Psittacidae; genus Psilopsiagon; species Psilopsiagon aurifrons. The sequence continues at coordinate 11,461 of JAOEHY010029530.1, read as the reverse complement.
GAAGTAGAAATGTTTCCTTTATCATTTTAAAAGCTAAAATTGCTGCTTGTCCAAACTACCAGCATAAGAAGTACAGTTAAAAATGGCTACACCCACATATGTAAGCACAATGGATTTAGAGCTGCACAGATTTGTGTAGTCTTAGTTTCAGATTGGACTTTGTGTTGATTTCCCCACAGTTCACAACTGCCTGCAGTTTCACTACAGGATTGTAACCTATTGAGAGAATTTAAGCTTGGACACATTTTCACTTTTTGACGTTTTTGATCAAAAGATAGATACAACAGATATCCCAACATTTAGCTACATAACAAAATGGAAAAAAAATACGCCTTAACCTTTCAATGCAAGATTTGGGTGATAAAATATTGAGTGGCAACATATGTAATGCCACTTGGAATCTTTGCCTATTGCCAACACTGGCAAAGGGCTGTATGCTTTCCTTCCAACTGTCACAGTTTAACCCCCTGGCAGCTAAGTATCATGCAGCTGCTCATTTACTCACTTCACCACCACCTTACCTGCCCCCCAATGGGATGGAGAGGAGAATCAGAAAAAGGTAAAACCTGCAGGTTGAGATAAGAATAGTTTAATAAGTGAAATAAAGTAAAATATAATAACAATAATAATAGGAAAAAGAGGAATGAAACCCAAGTGAAGCACAATACAGTTGCTCACCACCCATTGACCAAGGCCCAGCCCATCCTTGAGCAGCAATTGGCAGCTCCTGGCCAACTCTGCCCAATTTCTATACTGCGCATGACATAATATGGTATGGAATGCCCCTTTGGCTCATTTGGGTTAGGTTTCCTAGCTGTGCTCCCACCTGGCTTCTTACGCAGCTCCTCAATGGCAGAGCGCGAGACACTGAAAAGTCCTTGATTTAGGGTAAGCACTACATAGCAACTAAAATACTGGCATCTTATCAGCATTGTTCTCAGGCTAAAGTTGAAAACAGCACTGCACCAACTACCAGGAAGAGCTGTCTCAGCAGAAACAAGGACACTGTCAAGTAACCAAATTGCTACTAACACACAGACCCTGTGGAGGCAATGAGGAGGATTTCTTTCTGGGTTTCTTTTTACCCCTTGGATTACTACAGGGGCAATGCATACACAGTTCTTTGGCTGTGCACTTCTTTGGGTTTGGGGAGGATGTGTTTTCACTCTGAAAAGACAACTATGATTTTTCAGGGCTCCACCTTTATCCAACAGATAATGTATGTCACCTTCTGTCCTTTAATTTATATTCATCCTCAGTAGAATGAACCTTGATCATTTGTGCTTTACTGAGATGCTCCTCTGGCAACTCAGCAGGCAACATTTGTTGTCACATTGTTTGCAATCGTGTGCAGAGGGAATTTTACTAATACACAAAGAAAAATATTTGGCTCAGTTTAGATGAGTTTCCTCTCTTCTCTTCTTCCCCCCAAAAGTTAAGTTCTTGATTTAAAATAAGTGAAGAAGCCCAAGTGTGGGATGGTTCCAAAAAAAAAATTCCATAGCATTGATTGACTTTACCTGGCATAATTTTTTTTTAACCTGTCGTTTTAGGTAAAGACATAAGAAAATCTGGTTCATTTCTGACACAGGTAGCAACAAGTGTAACTCTATTCTACAAGTAACACATTATGAATATGTAAGAATGCAGATGACTTTTAAACGCAAATTACAGTTGGCTTACATTTTGCAGATAAATATTCCTCTAAAAATCAAGAGTATGCTTATTTCAGTTCTGTCACATATATAATCAAAATTAAAGTGAAGTTCAGAGTTCTCTTTGCTACTGTAAGATTTTTTTTTACATGAAACATAATTCATATGTTGCCTGAATGTGAATATGTAGAAAGAAATTGAGTATCTCAAATTAATATGACCTCTGTCAGGGTCATGTTAATCTTGGAAAAGTGAAAGTCTTGAGTGCCTGAACTAGCGAGTTGTAGTGATGGCAGCTGTCAGTTCTGTGGTATGACAGAAGCAAATATTTGTTCAGACAGAATTAATGTACTTCTTCAAACTGTCTTGTTCTGTGATTACTGTGTCAGGGAGACTTCATTTTAGCAGATTAACTACTTCCTGAAGCTTTCTGTTGAGTTAGCTTTGTTCAGTGTTTCATTGCACAGCATTTCACAGTGTGAGGAATTTGAATGCAAAGGTTGATCGTATTGCTACGATAAGTGTATTAAAAAAAGAAGTTTGAAGCTGTGGAGAGCTGAAACTTGTAATGCTTGAGAGTCTAGAAAATAGTCTTAAGTTTCAGACTTTCATACAAGATAGGATTGCAATGTGTGCTGTAGAATTATAGCATGCATTATAAATGAATGTTAGGTTACTGATGCTAAAATTATAACAGTGAGCTTCAGACACAGACCTTAAAAGTGAAAAACAGGTGATTTAAATGAACAAACTGTCTTTAAACAAAGTTGAAGATAAAGCCTCTGCTGACTGTGACCTTGTTACTCAGTGTGTTTTTCAGTAGGAATTGTTACCTTCAGGGTTAAAGGCGTAGAATCCCAGGGGAAGAGGCACCCATATGAAAGTTACAACATTTTGCACAGAAAAGGAGAATCAAAGCAGAACTTGTGGAAGAATGAGGTGGTCTTTCAAAGATCTATTTGGCTTTTTAATTTTAGCACTTCTTTGATATTGTTGCTTGTGAATACTATTTCATTCAGTAGATCGTGGATTTTTTTCTGACTTGCAGCAAGTGAAACCTCTGGAGTAAATGGAGATCCATGATAGGGAGCTGTGAAAGGTAACAGAAAACAACAAGCCTATTTGTTAGTAAATGTTGCTGTGCAACGGGCAGCACCTCCACCCAAGGATTTTTAGATGGTACAAAACCTGAAAGTCATGAAAAACACTTCTCTAATCTCACTGTATTGTATATATTTATATTGTTCAGAAATCAAAAATCAAATATATGATTACATGTTTTAATGATTGTTTTTAGATATTTCAATTTGGAGATTTAAATACTTGAGTTTGGCAACCCAGTTTCTATCTGTCTGAATTAGAATGGAAACCTCAAGAAACGTGTTTGTGTTGAAAGATCATGGGGGTTTAAGCTCTAGCAGTTCAGTAGCTCTTGTTTTAACAAAAGTTTCTCTTTTGCATCACAGTAACTTACAGATTTTGGACAAAATACTTACTGATTTCACTGTGTGATCAAGCTTTGATTGCATTCAAGATCTGAGCAGACAGTGAGGCTAAATTTCTCCTAGTTGTGATGCATCTAAGTTTTCAGTGTGACATTGAATGGGGGTTGTGTTTGGCAGTATTATGACTCCTCTTACAGGAAACAGTTAAAAAGGAATTTCTGCACATCTGAAAAACTAGTCAGAAGACACAAGTTTGTTGTTTTGTCTTGCCTGCCTGATTGTGAATTAGGCTTTGGGCTGGCTGCTTTTAAACATCAGAAGAAACGAGTTCCCTTTATACAGATAGAAGACAACTCCTACGAAGCTGGGCAACTGATAGTCATACAACTTGACTTCTTGTGGGTATTCTCTTCATAATATTTGTGTTCTAGCATGCAAAACTTAAGCAAAATGTGTCTTTTTAAGAAGCATTTTTAGTCTATTAATTAGCTATAATGTCAATTAATGTTTGTTATATCAGGTTTTGTTAACATATCTGTTGTGATATGCTTTTCTACAGCAAGCTCTTTTTCTGATTTTCTGTGTAGCAAATGCAGAATTGGTGCTGAGAAGTGAGACTGAGAAGCAAAATATTCAGAAGTCTTGAAATTCTAACTATTAGATATATATTACAATTGCTGTGGCATTTTACAATTATTGTTAATTATTATTAGAAATTTTCAGTTATATTTATGCTTATTGCTGAGTGAAATTCTTGGAGGTTGGGCTGTTAGGGTGAGGGGCAGAGTTACTTGCTGGAAAATAAAAGCATCCCAGGAAAAACAGAGCCCATTGTTAGGGCACATACAGATTTTACTCCACTGAATGTCTGTTGGTATTACATAGGAAAACATTCTTTGAGGACAGCGAAGAATGAGCCACTTTATTCTGTTCCATAAGAAACCACCTTTGGCATGGTCCCTGACAGACTTAGAGTTGCAGGGCTGCTGAAAAACAGCAGCATTGTAAGCAAGCTGGTTTTCTGTGATTAAAATTGTGTAGCTAACTGCACGTGTTAATATATTCTGTACCACAGGAGTATATGAGGCTTGGCTGGAATTGTCATTAATGTTTACTTTAATCTACAATGTGTGCAAGCAGGTTTCATTCGCAGTTTTCTTAAACATTTTGTAAAACATTCATTTAAAGGCGTGTTGGGTTCTTATGTTCAAGGGAACAAATATTCTTCTTAATGTGTCAAATTGAAACCTCTAAATTCAGATGCCTTCAGAGTCAAAATATGGAGCTGCACATTTCTTTTTCTTAATTGCTTCTGCTATAGCTGTTGTTTAAGTGCAAAAAATACTTGAAAATTATTGCAAAACAATCTTCCCCCCCCCCAAAGATCGCAAAGAAAGTAGGACTGCTCACCAGTTCTGGTACATTAATGCGTAGCATAAGCTTTGCTCCTCTTGCCAGATTCTGCTGCGTTCTGACAGAAAGCTTCTAATAATCTTCTGTAACCAATAAAGACTAATCATTGTTAACGAGTTTTTTAAAATAGGGTTCATAACGTAACACTAAAAAATTCTATCCAGACAGCACATAAAATTACTAAAATTGGAAATGAGAGATACAGAATAATATCCTGGATATATCCTTCTGTTTATATGAGTACATACCAAACAAGACAGTTTAGAACTTGATTTATTTTAGTGCCCAAAAAATTCTGTGAAAGCATTGCTGAAATGGTATCTTGAAAAAAATTAAAATATAAAGCAAATACTAAAATGTACTCATACTTCCTTTGTTTCTGGGTTTACTAACTATTGCTTCCTATATTTTTAAAGGTATACCTTGGTTGTAAGCTAAAAACTTCATGAACTAATTTGAATTAGATTATACCATTTCCACCATGCCATGTTTTCATTAGGGATTCACCATTTAAATACTCATTTCAAGTTGGAAAGGTTCCAAGTTTCTTTTCAGATTTGTTGTGTGTTTCCTTCTTGCTTTTTAGAGTTAAGATTGGACAAAACTTTAGAGAAAAACACATTCTACTCAGCGTAAATGTAATGTGGTGTGGGCTGTTTATATAGTATTTCTATTAGACTCTGGAATGAGCGCCTTCTACTGTAATAAGCTTTGGAGGTAAAGTACCTAACAAGATTGTCTAGAAGAGATCTGCTTGTGCTAGGGAAGCTACTAAAAATACATCCTTTCTTTAATTGAGGCTGTCTTCTACCTCCAGAAACAATGAGTAGATCCTGTGTCTTGGGTAATATATAGCCTTAATGCAAATATGAAGGTTTTTCTTTTAAGTACTGTCTGAGTCCCTCCTAAGAGTTTGATGCTTTGGAAGCAAATGTCAGTAAATAGCATTCCTGGAAGATGAAATTTAAGTGCCATGCCTCAGCATGAGAAAATAAATGCATCCTTGTTTAGTCTGAACTTTGCCTTGATTTTTTTTCTAAACACTCTTAGAGGCACTGCTTTCTACTTTCCTTTCTGCCTCCTTCCTAGTCTCAAAGATAACTCTCCCATGGTAGTGAGAAAAGAATTGTTTCTGTAATCTGCTGGTTATTTTGAATCACAATAACGGCAATTTGAGTAGTCAGCAACTTAGCTTTTAAACAATCGCTAGAAATAACTAATAAAGATATTTTCATGCTCTTATGTAATTTCATTAATCTTTTTTGTGATTTCTGCAATTTCATTAAACAGGATGTATGTGTGACTCTTAGAAAAATACACTCAATAGTATTCATGTTGGCTATCAGCTCCTACTGCAGTCAGTACACAGTACTTAATGCAGTTTCTTAACTGCTGTATGAATGTGATACTTAGCAACTTGGAGTTGTTGGAGTTTGAGTATGTTTTGTTTACTTATTTAAGAAAAGAAAAAACAAATAGTTGTATACACAGCTAAAATGTCTTCTGAACTACAAGGTAGCAGAAAGCTTGTAATTTAAAAACTTCACCAGTGGTCAGTGCTGCTTAAACTGTTAAGTATTTTGGCAGCACAAGGTGAAGTTGTTGGATATGGAAGAAACTGATTTAGCTTGACTTTTCTATTTTCCCTCTTCATTTATTTGTATATGGACTTGAAATGTTCAGCATTTGGGATAGATTGTTAGAGGAAAAATTATGGTGATGCTATTGGATTGCATTTATTGCAGTTTGCATCCCTTCTAAAATGGAATATTATTTCACATGAGAAATACAAGAGAGCACTTCCGCAACATGACAAGATTCTCTTTTTCAAATATCCGAGGTTGTCCTCAGCCAGCCCATGCAGCTGTAAGCTTCTCCAAGCAAGCTTCTGAGCAACCCTTGCTGAACAGCCTAAATGGGGCGTTCTTATCAACTCATCCTTTACAGTGTTAGGAATGCCAAAGGTGTTAAGTTCCTTGTGTATTTTGAATCTTTGTTTATGTACAGTATTTTGAATTTCAGTCGGATTTTGACTATTTCCAAAGCTGAGAGACTCCACAACTTCCCTGGACAACTTGTTGCAGAGTTTCACCACCCTCACTGTGATAAAAAATTCTCTAATATCCTAAAAATAGTTATTTGTGTCTTTTTTCTGTCTGACATTTCAAAGAAGTCATCTAACATAAATAGGAATAATTACAGGCATGTCCATCTTCACATCATTTGGAAAGTAAGCCAAAAGATTTTTATTTGAAAATAGCACTTATTACAATGCCTTTTCGTTCTTAAGTATTATTTATTCCTTTAAAACCTACACAGTCTGTTAGTTTTGTGTGAAAGAAAGCCTATAGTATCTATCTCTAATTTGAAACTGAAGACAGGTCTTTCTCCTATTGTATTTTGTATAGTTAGGGGGGTTGAAAAGCTTTTTCAAAACAAATAATTAACCTGGAAGGTTTACAATTTCCTATTTAAATAGTGTGGCATTCTTCTGTCCAATAGGAAATCCTAGCAAAAATAAGGATACTTTTTTTTTTTTGTGAGCACTCCTTCTTGGGAAGTTTTGGTTTTCTCTTCTAAGATTTTGGCTTTTGTACCCTTCTGTCTTCAAGAGCATTTTCCCATATTCTGAGGTTTATTTAAATTCTGTTTGGAATGTTTGATGCTTTGATTTATTGAGACAAGCACAATATGCAAAATAATTTGATTTTATAGCAGAACGCATGGCTCACAGCATTAATTTGAGATTCATAGGATCACTTCTCGTAGAAGAATATAGTTTCTGTAAATCTGTGGAAAAAGCATGGGAGGTTTGCAGAATCCCTTAACCTCTTGAACTTTCCCATGTCATCCTATGAACTCTAAATCTATGGCACTGTTCAAATCTGGAAATGTTTAAAAATGAAAAGCCAGAACCCTGAGTTGCTAGATTTTGTATATAAAACATCTGTGGCTCAAGCAGTTTAACGGTCATCTTAATTTTGGTAACATAAGCAGGCTATTGTTAGCACTCATCATTCCTTTATGTAAAGTAGCATATGATTTCAAAAGTTTGTTTTCCTGTTATTTCAGCTTTATGATAAAATAAACACAAAATCTTCACCACAAATCAGGAATCCTCCAAGTGATGCTGTACAGAGAGCCAAAGAGGTAATGGCTTAAAATTCATTTTTTTTTTTTTTACTTTGAAAGTTTGATTGTATTTAAAGTGAAACATTTTTTTCTTCATTAAGGTCTCGATGTATATTTTGTTGTATAATCTGAATTATTTCTGAATTGTACTGTTGCTTTTTTAAGTTACATAAACGTGCATCATTGAATTATGTCTGTGTTACATACATTACTCATTTTCATTATTTAACCTTTGCTGCAACAATAGCAGTATTAAAAGGAATACTCTTGTTGGGTAAATGCAGTATCTTTAATATTCAGTTTATCTGCAGAAGTTTCATGTTTATATGATTAAGTCACACCAAAAAAGAATACATTGCTAAGTCTCAGCTCCTTAAATTCAAAAACTAAGTTTATCATAGGTAGTTCTAAGAAGAGCAGATGGAGAAATGCAATGAAGATGGCCCATTTGACAAAAGATAAATAGACACAGATGTTCATAAGTACACCTGGCAGACAGTATTTTATTTATTTCTTACAAATAGTAAAAGCAAAACAACTGTATTATATATTATCAGCACAAGTAAGTACAGTTCTTAAGGGTAGTGTCAAAAGGAAACACTGTTTATAGTTCTATAGTTCTATTAAAACAGAATGAACAGGAAGACTTTAAAACAGTATGTAGTAACTGAAGTCACACTGCTAGAGGCCCTGAAGTCCTATTCTGCAAAATTTTCTGGAAGTTAATCCTGGAAGGTGCTGCCAGAAGTGAATTATTCTGCTTTTGTTTTCCAAGCAGTTGCATGTGAAAATAAAGGTGTAAGTATCAGGTTGCAGGCAAAAGGGTTAAAGCCGATTTACTTCCTCTTCCTTCTCCCAGTGATGAGCTGAAGTATGGCTCCGATTTTATAAAATCTGGAGCTTGGAGGTGAGAGCAGATGGCCTACACCTACACTTGATGTCTTTAACAATATAATTTGTGAGAGAAGGTTTTATGAATCTTTTTAATTCTGCTTTTAAACTGATTATTTTCATAAATTGAGATCCTGTGTGAAAGTAAAAATTGGTGGTGGTGATGTGATGAGTGTCTCCAATTAGTGCTTCTTTTCTGATTCCATCTATTTAGCTGTTGGAGGAATATTTTCAATTGAAAAAAGAGTTACTGTTTCTTTCAAATTTCTGCTTTAATCTCTCTCAGAAAGAAAATCTCAATGAGGTATTTTATTCCCTTGGGGGGAGCACACTCTCCTAAGTACTCTCCTGTCCAAAATATTCTTTTGTATATTCTTATAGATATTCTGACTGATCAGTGAGGGTTTGCATTTGTTTGATTAACAGCTTTATTTAAAAGAAAGTTATCATGGACATTTCTCCTGCTTATTTTGCAGGTATTGGAAGAAATTTCATGTTACCCAGAGAACAGTGATGCAAAGGAGCTAAAGCGTATTTTAACACAACCTCATTTCATGGTAAGCAAATGCTACTCTTCTTGGGTTTACTTTTTTTAATATTCTTTTCATTAGAAAACTTAAGTTCAGGAAGTTCTCCCTAAAATCTGCAAGTGATGTAACTGCATATAATACAATATACCTATAAACAAATATTTCTGCTGGTCTGGCAAAACAGTTACTGCTACTATAGGTCCTCATTGCTGTGCTGAAAACTGTCTGGAATAATCTAATTATGGAACAATTTCACTGTCTTTAGGGGAGCTGTGTTGCACTTAAAAAGAAGAGCAAATCCTTTTGAATGTGCATAGGCAGAACTGGGATCCCTATTTTTCCTTCTTCCAAGGTCTTGTTAGGATAAAGGTGCATGAATTTATTACAAAATAAGTGTTTATTCAATATTATTTTATGATAAGTCAATAGCTTCTACAATCTAGTTACATATCTATTCCTACTGCGTCTGTCTCACAAATCTGATTTGTCAGCAGTAATTGTCTTAAATTCTGGGATGTGACTGCTTAATAACTTGATTCAAGGTATCAAAGCCCAGTCTTTTCAAACTCCTTAAAGGATTTCTTCTGTTTATGCTGTGGATAAGGTTCATAAATTCAGAAATAAAAGTGTTTGCTTAAATCTGCTGTACACTATTGCCAGTTTAAAATCATGAATTTGACTTTTCCTTACACAAGGGTTATATGCAGGGGGCTTTGTGGAATTTGCTCACCTGAAAGCTGAATTACAGTAAGTCTGAAGGATAAACCTAATTTCCAGGAGAGAGTGAGCTGAAACAAACATCATATTCAGGTATAAGATTAAATCTGGATAGCTGCATGTCTCAGCGTGTTCTTTTGATGGCCACTGTAGCCTTGGGTGCATTTATTTTAGTACTTAACATCAGAGTAGGAGTGTGTTTTAAAGTAAATCTCCTGATTGTCACCTTACAGTGTTTTGGCTTGTATCATGTAAAGGCCCCAGAGCATGCAAACTAGACTCCTTTCAGATAAAATAAAATTCAGAAATGTACTCCAGAAGCCAGTGTAATCCAGCATCTGACAGGCATTCAATCCACAGGGCAAGACAGAATCTGGTCATAAGTAATCACTCCCGCAACGTGTTCAGTGTGTACACCACTTCCTAACTAACCCAATTGTTTTACTTGCCAATTCATTCCTATTTCATTGTGCTAATTGCTAGTGCAGACATTGGCTTTTTATGTTGTACTTAGCAACACAGCTACGTTATTGCCTGGAGATGATGCTATCCTGAAGTCTGTAATGAATCTGGTTGAATATTTGACAGGAATACATGCTTGAAATGGAATATAAAACAAAGTGGAATGGTACTGTATTGTAAGAAAAATTTAGGAAAAAACAAAGGGGGAAGCTAAAAACCCAAGGATAATACTCTTTGGTACTCTCATTTCATTTACCTTTTTTTTTCTGTGTATAATTACCACACAGTGTTGATAAAACATTAGGCACTGTGGAGAAAGAACATTTTTTTTTAAGTATGAATTATTTTCAGAGTAGGCATCAATAAAAATGATTGTGGCATATAAAAAATTCATGTATCAAATCAAGCAATAGGAAGAGTGAGCTGGAAATAATCTTTTACAGGTTTCTCTATTTCTACCATGTATCTTCCTAAACACAAAACCATCTGTCAGAATTCTTTTGCTGCAATTTTATAAAAAGTTGGGGTGATTTCTTTTTATATGGAATAAGCTGCAAATCCATAACAAGTATTTTTGATGAAGAATAATTTCAGTAAGTTAGTCTATGGCAACCTTAGCTAAATTGCTAGTTGATGTAGTCACATCCCCTCTCCCCATGTTTCACCCTCTCCCTTGCACTACGCTTCGGTACTGTACTGTGCCAAACTAGTAGAAAACTGCTCCAAAAAAACAATGATCCATTTAGCAAAAAGATATAGGGTAAACTGAAATGCTGCCAGAGCCAGAATAAGCAAGGGAACAAACATACAGTCCAGGCTGGGGAGGAATTTGAAGTAGCTGTTAAATCAGCATTTGTCACTATGGAGCCATACTTTTATATATATAAGGTGCAGACACCAAAGACCAAAGAGTCTCCAGATGTCAGAGGCAATCCCATCCTCTCCTGTCATTCCCAGTCCTGCTTCTGGATACATCTCTTATCAGGTTGCAGACCTTAAAATGTTGATCTTCTGTATCACGTCAAACTTTCTTTCAGAGCCAGAGCCTTTTAAATAGATACCATTACGAAAGGAAATAGAATCATAGAATAGTTAGGGTTGGAAAGGACTAGGACTTTAAAATCATCTAGTTCCAACCGCCCTGCCATGGGCAGGGACACCTCCCACTAAACCATATCACCCAAGTCTATGTCCAACCTGGCCTTGAACACCGCCA
>JAOEHY010029528.1:0-64056 GCA_025447955.1 Psilopsiagon aurifrons | reverse complement strand
GTGTCCCTGCCCATGGCAGGGGGTTTGGAACTGGATGATCTTAAGGTCCTTTCCAACCCTAACTATTCTATGATTCCTGTGGAAGTGAGATGCCCTACTTGCAATTCTTGGTGCAATACATTCAGATAAGAAAACACATCATCTGTTCACATTGTACACCTGGCAGCCAATCAACAATGCACTGGACAGCATACTGTGATTCAGAATCACGCACCAAGGACATCACTCAGAATAAAAGAGATACAAAACCAGAAAGAGCTGTCAAGCAGGAAAGCAATCAAAATAAGGATCAGTTTTACCTGCAATGTGAAGTTGAGAGACTGGAAAAGACATTCATGGTTTTCCAACTGAACAAAGTTGGATGCTTCCACAGAATCACCATAGAAAAATGAAGTAGGGAAGACTTCTCTGAAAGATCAAGACACAAATTTAGTAAGCTGTGTTTGCCTCCAAAATTAAATGCATTTTAGGCAAGCTGAATTGCACCCCTTGCTTTCAGGTCTTGCAAAATTCTATGAGAGCATTTAACATTAATTTATTATTTGTGATTTAATTTTCTCTTGACAACACCAGACTATATAAGCAGCATCTCAGCTGACCTGAGTTAACAACCCACCACCAAAGCAGACTTCTTCTGATTACTTTACCTCCTTTTCTCCTTTTCTATCACAAAGCCTCTTCTTCAGGGCCCCTGCAATGGATGATTTCTGAGAGTCCAATAGTTTGTGCAATACAGGAAATCATTGCACTAACAAGTTAATCTGAAGAAACTGTTACTAATAAGAATACTTTCATTCAAGTATTCACTAAAGTAACATTCCAATTTTATCTACTATTTACATAGCATTGCAGGAAAAAAAAACACTTCATCAATTATCAGAGCTTCACTACCTTTATGATTAACAGATGGTTAAAGGGAAGAGTAGAGAGGGATATAACTTTCTTCTGACAACAGTGGAACAGGCCAAGTCTTCTCAACTACTCTTACCATCTTATCACAAAGTAAAAAGCAGTAGGGCTTTGTCAGAAAAGATCTGGAAGCACAAACAGTACCTGGAAATCCTGAAGAAGAAGACTAGGAGTGCTTTAATAATTCTTTGTGCCTCCTTTTAATCTGGGGCTGCTGTACTGATTTGAAAAAGTCCTAGTTTCAGGACAAACCTTGGTGAGGGACTGCCTAAAATTCGCTTCCTTCCCAGTTTGTCCTTTTGAATCAGAGTTTTTTGTTACAGAATTTTAAGCCTGTTTAGGTACATTTCCTTTTTTCCTGTCTGCCTCCTGTACCAGAAATCGCTAGGGAAACAGCAAGAGAGAGATATATTCCTCCCATTTACAGTGTTGTGCCAGAAGGCTCCTCCCAAACATGGTACAAGCCCTTCCGGGCTATTTATGAGCAGGAATGAAGTTTGCTCTTGTAGACTCAAATGCAGGATACATAATAAAAATAAACTTTAAAAATACACTGTCTCAAAAAGAGCATTACTAATATTACCATGCATGGGGATATTGTAACCTCCAGTGAACCCAACTTTTCCCTGGTAGTTCTGTGAACTTGAATTAACTAAACCTTGTCTATGAGAAAGAATAAAGTAATCTACATAGTCAGTTGGGTGGGGCTTATAAATTCAGAGACCTTGTACATTACAAATAGTACGTTCTGAAGAGGAAGAAAAGAGCCAAATTTTTACCAAGTTTTTTTGGCATGCAGTATTCTCTAGGTGAGCTCTAAGGACACAGATGAAAGCATTTGTATCTGCAAAGCTGTACAAAAAAAAATCCATCTTTATCAAAGCATCAAGAAGCAAGGGACACAGAGTTAAGTTTCTGCACAATCTGCAACTATGAAAGCAATCAAAAACTTTCAAATCATGCTGCTGAGACTGTACTGGCAATATAGAGGGGATTTTTGTCCTTGCTAGTCATCTTGTGAGGTCTGACAGTGCACTTCTCTGAGCAGGCTTAAGCATGTCTTCTACTCATTCTGACTATCGAGTCAGTAATCAAGGGACTTCATTTCTATGTAAGAAGAGAGGAAATCAGCTTTACCCAGCTGATTTTACCCAGCTTTTCAGCCAAACCACATGTCAGTGCAGGTAACTTTGCTCCTACATGTGTAGCATACTGCTCAAGGAAACCTTTGACTTCTACTGATGCTAAACCGCACTGGTCATTTAGACAATAGCTATTCCCTGGGGTTTGTCATAAATCATGGTTAAACCAGACACTGACCTCCTGGAACACTGCTGATAAATTTTTGCTTCCCCAGTTTAGGAACAAATGTCAACTTCTTCAATCTACATGGATGCTAATTCGCCACGAGTGACCAGGTCCCCCATTACAACTCAAGCACAGTCTATGCTAGAGGATGGTCTGTCTGTGGGGACCAACCACAACTCTTTTATTCTACACCTTAGCTTGTGGTGCAGAAGTGGAAGGGAAAACCCCTGAGTACAAAGGCAGGAGGAACTCACACATGGGCAACTCCAGGGAGAGGACAATGACTATGTATCAGGCAAGTAATTCAGTCAAAGGGTGATTCCTTAGTTCCTATTCAGATGCCTCACAGACTTGGTACCAGAAGAAGTGGGAAAATGAACAGAAGCAGAATTGAATTCTGATTGTGAAATTAAACAGAAAGACAAAGAGTTAGACTCCAACCAAGCTCCTTAAAATCCCAGAACATTTGACCCTAACCTTTGTCCTGGTGTTCATTCTCAACCATATCCTTAAAGACATGACCTAAGGAACAAGATGCAATTTACTTGTTCTCTTTTTATTTTATTTTAAAGGTCCATCATATCTACAGAATCACATGAATTAAAGTCTGATCACTACTACAAATGTCATGGTAACTAATTAGCATTAAATTAATAGAGTTTCTCTAAGGAGTGAGAAAGAGGTACAGTGTTGGAATGAGAGGCATGACAAACAAAATTCCCAGATAATGAATGAATTTGTCTGTATGACGAGAGTCTGGGAAACAGGGAAAAAGCAACAGTCCAGCTACATGTAAATAAAGAGAAGAATTCAGTTTTTCACTGGAAGAGACTACAATGTTATTGTTAGGATTATCATTATTTTTGTTGTTTTCATCTGCTGACTGGTACTTACCCATTGATAGAGGAGTCCACTTCATGCATTAGGGGCACTGACAGCGTTAGGGTATTATCATGCAGAGATTCAGTGCGTTCTAGGTTTCCACTGTGCAAGAAAGGAAAAATAAACATTCTATAAATTAACAGCCTTTGCAATATATCACACAGTTTCACAGCTACCATCTCTCTGCCTTCCTACTCTGAGCCTATTTGAGTGATGTCAGCTCCTTAAGAAGCCTCTTGAAGATTAAGAGCTACATTTGTTCACCCACCTTGGAGAGGGTGCATTGCGGTTACTCCTGTGTGACTCGCACTGAAAAACCTATCCTGGAGCAACGTGCGCAGTCAAATGGCAATGCAAAACTACAGCAGCCATCACGCACAGTGGAGGAAAGCAAGGACATTTAGACTCCAACGCAAGGGGAGATTCTGTCCCAGCCTGACTGCGCATCAGTGTGGGAGGGATATATACACCCCACAGAGGGTTGTGACTTTCCGCATACCTGCATTGTACCATGGCATCAATTGGGTGCCGCTACAAGCAGCTTTTTTTGGGTGAGACCCTCATACTAAACTGGACACAACCTCTCAGCAGTTCTGTCCCCTCTTTCTGTACTTAGCTGGCACTTCCACTTTACATTTTCAAAGGTAACTACCTCAACTGGTCAAAAGCAGACGGAGGAAAGAGAAAAGTGTGCAATCATCTCTGATTAGAGTCAGCTTATTTCAGTGTGAGCGCTTCTGTATGAAGTCTGTGAAAGGTGCCTGTGAAATGCATGTCCAACATGCAAACTTGCAATTATTCTAAATCTGATGGCGTGTTTGAAAGGTGAGTGACAGCTCAGGACAATAATCTTGAGAAATATGTTACATATATTTCCAATTTCTCCAGCAGTGACTCTGGAATCACTTTTGCCTTGCAATTCATTGGATTTAGTCACAAATCAAGCTGGCAAGGCTAAAGATAGGATCCTATTTATTTGAGGAAGGTATCACTGAGGCAACAGCAGGCAGTAACATCCCAAGTGATACCATGCAGATGATGAGCTGCTCAGATTACAAAAACAGAGCCTGCTGGCTACATACATGCAGAGATAGAGCTCCACTTTCTGCAACTGACACATTGGCCATGACTCCTAATAAAACTGTGACCCAGATGGAAAAACCCACAAAATCCCAGTCCCAGGAAAAAAAACACTTAATAAAAGAATAAAAGGTTTTTCTCTGAACAGGCTTGAAGAAGTGTCCAAACTGGAGACATTTCTCATCCAACACAAATACCAAGATATCATGGTGGCAAACAGAATAAAGCAAGTAGAATTCCATACAGGGTTCATGGGTATGTGCTTATCTGTTTCAAATGGATAAAGGGTACTGTCAGAAAAGGAGAATACAATGCAGTGAAACCAGCTCTAGAAAAATAGCTCACACTAAGAAGTGCAGAAAAGGCTTTGTGGTTTTGTTGCTGGTTTTCTAAACAAAAAGAGCAAATGCAAGGTAATGTTCAGATCTCTGTCCAGTTGATCTCTCCCACTACTGAACCAGTCCCTTGTTACAGATACTACTGTGAATTGCAACTTCAAGGAACAGGCTTAAGTGGCTGCTTGAAGGGCAAAACTTACTTTTCCGTGACAGCATGTCATAGGTTTTCTGTGTCCAGACAGTTCAGCCAGACTAGCTTTGGTTTTGTGTGGAAACAACATCCCCAGTCATTGCAGTCTGGCCACAACACAGATACTTCCTCTCCATTTCTTTATCATTGACTTTACCCCAAGGCTCCCTACAGTTCTTGTGGTAGAAAGATTTTATTACACTTATTTCACAGCATAGGAATTGAGCAATTTGCCTGAAGTCACAGAGAAAATTTGGGTAATCAGCACTGTGACATGCACTGTTGTCTTTGGAGGTTCAGCTGAATCCTTCAAAACACAACTGTCCTCCCACCCATACTTCTGAAATGAGAAACTTGCTCTTAAACCCCTCTGAGCATTCAGACTATGTGTACAAACGACTATTTATTTCTTTGCTCCATCTAAAGGCACTGACTAACCCTTCTCACTGGTGGGGCACAGAAATGTGAGGAGTGAGATTACAGAGGAAAGCCCTGTGCTATCCAAGGCAGGGAAATAAGTGGCACAATCTGGAAAACATTGGATGGACAAATTTAAAGAACTGCAGACCCATCTTTGCACCAGCTGGCATTCACCTAATAGATACTGATGCATCTCCTTGACCTAGAAGCATCACGAGGTCACCTGAACATACTATGATATGAACTCCTCCTCACAGAGAATAAAACTTCTCTAATGTGCAAGACATGGTCTTGCCTCTCTGTATGAGGTCTCATTTTCAGTGTTTCATACCAGCCCCACGTGCTTCAGGACCTTGTTCCCACCTACAGTTGCTACTGCAAGGGGAATACTATGCCTTATGAGAGCAATCATTCAGCAACTGCTACAGCTTCTCTCTCCTAACTAGTTGGTGAGGCATCATCAAACTGGGGAGGAGAATTCAGGCTGGAGGCCCTGATTTTGACACAGGAGGGTAGGAAGTTGGCATACTCACACAAACAGGGAAGCAGGAACTAGTGTCACATCTAGCACGGCATGGCCCAGGTTAACACAGGTGTGCTACCATCAGTTATACTGTCTCATATACACCCTGACAATGCTTGTGACTGAATCACCCATACAGCCTGCTTCTTTGTGACAAATCATTTTAGGAGGCACAGAGCATGTGTCACATCTCATATTCTGCCCTAGATAAAAATCACTATGCATGCACACTGGGCATCACCCTACTTCAGTGCCTGCTCTAAGTGCCCTTGGGGAAATACCCTATTCAGCTGTTTCATGCAGTCTGTCATAGATCATTGAAGATCCATAGGGGAAAAAAATAGACGTGCAACTTTGCAAACTGTCAGTGAGATTCCTGACCATCTGAATGAAAGCATTTATCTTTTTTGGTTTGCATCCAAGCATGCTTATTTCATTCAAATGCTGGAACAAATGTGCCTGCCTGGTGCTGATCGTCAACCGCAGCTGAGCTGAGCTTGATACAGGGCCCAAAGGGATGGGCACAGAAACACGAAGGCCTTCCATTTGAGAGAATACAAACTGCTCCTTCAGAATTGCAACTGCATGGAAAAGAAAGCCTAAGTAGGATCCTACCTCATTTTTCAGGAAGCTGTGTCACACGGTTCCTCTATATTACCAAAATGCATGCATTTAGCCCCAGAAATTTAACTTCATCTACTACACATACACATCTACCACTAATATCACAGAACTGTCAAGCATATGCAATGCACACTTCATTTAACAAAGGATATTCAAGTCATCAAGAGGTACAAAGGTTCCCTTACCTTTGTGCAGTGACAAGGAATGTAAGTGTTTCTTCCTGCCCAGACAAGTGGCTTGTGTCAAAGATCACACTGAAGTCATACTGTGCAAAGAAAAAGCAGTATTTAGAGACAAATATTGTTTCAAAATGCATTTATTCTGAAACTTCCCATATATTTTACTGGCCTAGTTGAACATTTACATTTAGACACCTGTAAGAGAGCTTCCTCTACTGCAGCGTAGCTTTTAAATCTTAGCAATTGTGTCTGTGTCCAATTTTTCCTTTTTTATGACAAGGCCTTTACTGGAATTGCCATTCAAATGTACTTTTTGAGGAGATCAGCTGCCAGGGAAAGGGTCTTCCAGTATAAGAGGATCACTGCCTAAAACTACCTCAGCACTAACCTTTATGTTGTCATGTGCTGCTGAAGAGATCTTTTGAGGGAAATAAAGATCATGCCTCAGGCCTGCACAGAGCCTTGCAGTGACTGGCACAAGCTGCAGCTTTATGGCCACCCACCATAATGGATAAAATCAGGTGTTAATTTTGAAAAGCGAATCTATGGTGACCACTGTAGCACTACATTAACTTCTCCACACAATAACTTTTCTACCTAACTCAAAAACAGGTTTTGGCAAAGTGAATGTTTCCAAATTCATAATTTCAATGGCTTACTGAAAAAACCTGAAAATAACCCAACTATGTCATTCTGGAGCAAAAAAATGGGATTATTCTATTCCAGATAATATTTTGCTACTGCACTTACTCACATTTCATTTAAAATCTTTTAAAATGCTTCAAAAGAGCATATTACAGTCAAGAAAACTCCTAAACAAAAAAAAACCCATGTCAGGTCAAAGGATATGTCAATTCAAATGGAAAGAATTAGGTTTTGAAGCCGAAAACTTCGGAATAAATTCAGACTGATTTTGTTCAGGTCCTCCTGAGGTTATACCTCATTTTCGCACCATTCTGGGTTGGTCATTTGTACAGCTTGGTTTAGTGACAGAACGAACCCGGCTGAATTTCTAAACATCATGAGAGAGTTCATCTTCATCTACCAAACAAAATCTTCTTGCAAAGCTAACAGGAGACCGTAATATGAAAAAGTCCCTAAGGCATTTTCATTGTAATGTGTACAAATTCAGTTGCACTTTAATGTGACAGCAGACAAAAATAAAAACAAAATAAGGCAACTTAAATAAGACAGTCCTGTTCTGATTTTCTGCAGAGGAAATGCTCATGCTTTTCATAGCTGCAACTACAGATCATTTGTTAAGGAAATTGTATTGCAGTGTACAGGGTTCTGTCACTGGCTCTATCTGGTGGGAAGAAGGACAGCTACCCTCCATAACTGTGCAAGGCTTGCATATCTTGAGTTAGAAAGCTACAGAAAGTGTCAGTCACAGACATTTAACAGAGCAGTTGCATTTCCAGTCACTCCTTGGAGGCAAAGAGGAGAATGCACCATCGCTTCAAATGCAAACATCACAACATTACCCTAGATTTTGATCTCATGAAAGGAAATCCCACACTGCACTTGAGGAAGTCTGACTCCAGCAACTCACAGGCAATGCCTAGCTCCTCCTGTAAGAAAATAAAAAAGACCATGAGATGATAGATTTGGGGGGAAAGAGGATTACTAAGACATGCCATTGTGATAAAGTATTGTAGAAAATTTAACATTTCCCACCATAGCACTGCTATTCCCAGAAAACTGATGCTCATTGAATAAGGGGAAATGCAGTGCTGTGTTTCCTTACTCCATCTTAGTTGGACCAGCACCAAGAAGATGACAACCATCAGAACATTGCTCTGAGAGATAGACTGTAGGGAAATACGGTGTAACTAAACACATTAGGGTCAGGGGTTCAGCCCAAGTTCTTGGATAACCAGACCGCCAGCTGTTACCTCTGTTTATCAAGAGACAGCTTTCAGAATACAGTTTACCAAGGTAGCTTTTCCAGGTACCAACATCATAAAGAGAGAACTGTGTTAGGCAACAGAGACCAAACCATGCTACACATAGATGGAGAAAACATTAATCTGGTCCTGGTGTCAGTCGCTGTGCTGATCTCTTTCTGTGGTCCATGGGATGAGCCACGTTGGTATGGATACCAACTTCCTTTAGTGATAAATTGATGGCATAGATAAAGTAGAGGGATGAACCTTTCCTCATGCTGAACATTGAGAGACTATGAACATTGTCAATAATACAAATGAGAAAGGTTAGAGCACCTCTACCCTGCTTGAATGGTGACTCCACTACAACAGAAATACTTTCGTTGAATGAAGAGCGTTTCTTTGTTCTCTAAAGTAAGTATCTGGCTCTAGTCTAGCAAGTTCTCATCTCCAGAATATCAGGGAACAGTTTTTATGCTCTGCCATTGTGGATGAGTTCATCTCACTAACTTTAGGAGTGGGATTCAGCTCCAGAAACTGATATGCATTTTTAGGGGCCTACACAGCAAGTGATTGCTATGTGATCTAGGCATCATAGTCAATGGATGCAGAAAACAGTTCAGCAAAACCAAATGCAAATGTTTAGTTTAGACTGGGCTGTATACCTCTTTAAGCCCTACACTGAAGCTATGGAATTGATCTCATACAGCTACAATATAAATGGCTAGATTCAGACATCTGAATCTAGAAATTATGTCTATTCTAGACATGTAGCTGAGAATCTCTTAGTTAAGGACATATAATTTATTTGATCTATTTTGAGTATCTTCAGCAGTCCGCAAAGCCCAGGCTCTCTCTTATTTCGCTCATTTCCGAAATCACTTCAAATATGAGTTTTGCTTTAAATATGCATTTAAAAGTTACATTAAGTACCATTCTCAGCTGGAACAATCAAATGTGGAAGTAGCTTCCTGAACCACAGTCTTGGGTTATAGGCATCTCTAGGAAATGCCTCTGGGCCTTTCATGTGCTAACACAAGCACTTAGTGCTCTACAGATGCTACTATTATCCTAATTATGAGTCTGACAGCATCCAGACTCTTGACCTTTTAACTGTTTCCTGTGATACCTGAAAGAGGAGGTCTCCCTTATCTTCAAAATCATGACAAAAATCAGGGCCTACATATATAGAGAATTAGATCCTAATGCTACCTTTCTTATGTGGCTCAGACAGCATTTCACTGGTTTCATATGAAAAGAAAGTATGCAAGAAGAAAACCAATGCATGCTTAGAGATGCTGATGGTGTTGATATTACTCCAGTACTACTCAAATAACAGAGCACTGGCCTCCACATTCAGCTTCTTTATGGATTTGTTTCCTCGCAATCTTCAGTAGGCTTCTAGTTCCAGAAATACAGAAGATGCCAGTGCCCAGCAAATCAAATATCTAACTTCAGTCATACAAAGCTGCTGTCCTTATACTCTGTG
The DNA here is from genome assembly GCA_025447955.1 of Psilopsiagon aurifrons. Classification (NCBI taxonomy): domain Eukaryota; kingdom Metazoa; phylum Chordata; class Aves; order Psittaciformes; family Psittacidae; genus Psilopsiagon; species Psilopsiagon aurifrons. The sequence goes on along the minus strand of JAOEHY010029528.1, from coordinate 54,228 downwards.
TTAGAGTTTTCTCTCCATTTAAAACAAAACAGCAAAGTTTCATGGATGAAGCATCTCCTTCACTTTTCCTCTTGGCAGTCTGTGAGGGTCTCCTGTTCTATGCAAGTGACCAAATGAACACCAACTCTTGGCAGCTGCATAACCAAACAGAAAACTTCACAGCTGTTTCCTCTGGGAACATTCTTGGTTCTGTGTTGTTCAAATGTCCCTTGTCTAACTGTGGCACCCTACGAACTTTCTTTCACCAACTCCCAGACTGTTCATTCAAAAAGGGTTTTCTATTTACATAGCTGTCTGGTGGTGACAGTGACCAGACAGACCCAACACACTGCCTCCTCTCCTCAAGGTCGTATCCCTTCAGAGATGTTAAAAAAACAGGATAACAGAAAGAACTGGCATCTGGGTAATGGAAGAAGTGCAGTACTTCATCATTTTTCACACTGGTGACTGCTGGCAGCCTTGAGAGCAGGCACACAGATGCTTTATAATAGCCTGTTAAGGAAACAAGAGATAATGTTGCGTGGTTTTCCTGTTGTTGCTTACAACAGCTTAACGGATTCTGTAAGACTGACTTGAGCAACCTTCTGGCTTCATTAGAGGACCATCCAGTTTAATGATTTATATTAATACAACGTTACTGAAGTTCAGTTGGGCATTAGGAAAACGTTCTTCACTGAGAGGGTGGTTGGGCAACTGGAACAAGCTCCCCAGGGATCATAGCACCAAACCTGTCAAGAGTTCAAGGACCATCTCCGTGATACTCTTAAGTCATATGATTTAGTTTTAGGTAGTCCTGCAAGGAGCAGGGAGTTGGATTCAGTGATCCTTATGGGTCCCTTTAATATGAGATATTCTATGATTCCATTAATGCTGCAAAGTTGAACTGTTCAGTGCTAAAAAACAGCAAGCATAAGTCTGTGTGCCCCATTCTGCGTCAACCTTCTGCACGTCTCTACAGAGATTACCAAGAAAACTTTTCCCATAGACTCTGCCTTTCTTTGTGATTAGATGGAGAAGCTCTGCTGATGTGTAAACATTTTGTTTCTCCTTCAATGCTCACTATCTGGCTTTAGGCGTTATTTGCAGTGCACCGCTTTGGAGAGAGTGAAAAATGATTCTTCATGGGGTTTCCTACAGTGTTCAGCTCTGTAACATGTGGGCACTCTGTAAGCATTTAATAAAATCAGTTTTTACACTATTCCATTAGGCAGAAGGGTTGGTGATGTCTTATCTGACAAACAGGGAATGGAAACAGTGAATTCAGAAATTTTGGATGCCACTTCTCATCGATGTTGGCTATCACTTCCAAAGTGCAATGCTTCTCTATGATGATATAAACCAGTTGAGAACACATCTTATTGCATGAGTTTCCATACCAGTTTCTAGTTTGCTTTGAAACATAGCCAATGGGGTTTGAAGTTTCCCTTCCAATGGGACAGCACAAAGTTTATCTGGAAAACACTGGGGATGTTTTTTCTGAAACATTTCACAGCATTTATTAAGGGAGTCAATCAGATAAATAGCCAGCTAATTATCCAAATAGCCATGCTATTACTGTATAACAAATGCAGACGTGGGAATGAGAAACACAAAGCTTAAGCTGGCTCACAGGCTGCTTCTCAAAGTCCTTTATTGCAGAAGGAAAAGTTCCTGATAACTATAACATGAGCAAGGGAACAGTAAAGTTCTACTTCCACTATAAGGGGCACATGGGGAAACAGCAACTCAACCTAAATTCTTCAGCATAATGCTGTCAAACATTATGGACAGAAGTGTTCTGATGTGTAAATATTATGTGTGGTTTCTACTAAGTAATACAGGAAGCTGATAATGATCTTATTAATACAGCGCCTCTAAGCAGCAACCTGGAAATGTTGCTGTTTGCTAAATCTAAGACTTGAGAGAGGAAAAAATTCACCACTGCTCATGTTCTCATCTCTCTGCTGTTTCAGATATTTACCTAGTGTACCATGCAGTCTGAAATGGGGGTCACCAGCTCTCTTCTCCATGACAGGTAAACAAGACAGATCAAGCTGAATATTTAAACGAGTGCATTCAGCTTGGCACAGAAAGCGTTTCAACAAGAGTAAAGCATTTTAACCACACAGATGGGATGCTGGAAAGACAGCTGCCATTTGTCTCCCCTCCTCCTGTAGCAAATATTTTTAGACACTTTCTTAAATATTGTTGACTTTGACATCAAAGGGTCCTTTTCAACTTGGTTAACTGCCAAACCTAAGACTTAGGAAGAAGGGAAGGAGAATGCCTTAAGAAAACAGTAAGAGAGAGCTTCTGGTGGAAGAAAGGTTGCCTGGCTCTGCCTAAGAACACAGTCACAGGTCAGAGACTCTGCCTCTGGGAAGAGTCTTTATGTTGATGTACAAGCACAACGTGTTGCTCCTAACTGAGCTCCCTCATCCGCAATGCAGATAATCAACACTGGACGCAATACATGAAATGACACATCCCAAAAAAGGATATTGAAACTTACTCAGGCTCACCTTGACTAACCATTTTCAAATCAGATCGCATATGGGGTTTTCCCCAAGGGAGTCTTGCGCAGTTTGGATGTGATGACTTATCGATCAGCCAATGCACGCTGACCCTTCTCTGCTTCACTTATATCCAACCAAAACCCTCCAACCTTCCTGAGCCTGGTCTGGCACTTCATATATTTTTTTTTACTTTTTCCCACCCTTAGGGAAAGACTCTTCCCTAAAGGCAGAGCAACTCTTCCAAACTGATGCTGGCCTCAACCCAGAGTCATCAGCATGTTTCCTCAGCTTGCTCTCACCCCTCATCCCCACCCATAACTGGTTTCAAGCTCCTTGTCTCAAGCATCTCCTTAAATAATCTCCCACAGCCCGTTAATTCCCTTTCAACAATCTCCAGTCCTAGCCTTTTACCTGACAGCTCTTTTATCCTTTTAGTATAGGTCACCTGTGTTATTTTGCACTCACCAGGGCTCTCACCGAGAAGGTGTGAATTCAACCACACTAACAATCATTTATTGCCTGTTAGCTTTCTGCTTTTCTAAGCACACAAACTCCTAGTAGCTACACATCTGAAATGTCAACAGGGAAAGGCAACAGAGTGATACTAAACTTGCAAAAGGATGTGCCAGATACAGCTGCAATTGATTTTTTTAATAAAATCATACCAAGATGGTAATTAGAAAGTAATATTCATTTCTGAACTTAGGGTAAGTTCAGTACTGCTCTGAATACTGCTGATTTTCTGTTGCCAGATTTGACTTCACCCTTTGAAATACTCTTCTGATTAGCTGGGGTTTTTTTTCATGGATTAAAACCACTAATGATGCACATTGAAAATATCTTCATTGCAGAAGAATCCTATTATTAGGATAATCTGTATATTTTGCTTAGAAGGAAAACAAAACAAACCCCAACTTGTTAGAAAGTCCATTTACCAGCAGTTTGTATTTCTTTTTCCTTAGATATAATCAAATTAAAATTTTTGGGTTTGTTTAAATGGAAAAAAGTCTCCCCTGCAAATCCTGGCTATTCACACATATACTCTGGGACAGAGGAGAAAATGTCCTGGAAGCCTTGATAATTTGCTGGCAGAACACTCCTGTTTTAAAGATGTTAAGAACTTATCTAACTTGTTAGAGGTTTTTTTATGCTGCTGCATATTTTCCAGAGGGTACAAAAGAAGAATGTCAGGAGTGAATATTGAGGGACCCTGCGCTTGCTGCAGACACTCTTGTTACTGCTTTTCTTCTTGTCACTGGTTTTCTTGCTTTGTAACGACTGTCTGTGAACCATTACGCTTGACACCACAGGGGACCAGGAACAGTATCTCCATCTGAGAAGGCTAAACAAAACACGCTAAGAAAATACCACAATGGAGGGCTACTGGTACTGTGCACTTCATGCTATGCTAAGTCTCAAAAGTTAGACACTGTGCATCTACCTACTATATACTCGGCCTGTTAGTTGTCTGGAAATGTGGGTTCTCTCACCTGCACCAAAGGCAGAGCCTTACATCAGACACTGGGAAAAATACAGTTTGGCTAAATTTGCACAGTTTCTTATTCTCATCACAGACACTGACTTAAAGCACACACTTATACCTCAGTAATTCCAATTTTTCACTTTTGGTGAAGAATGGCGCTTTCCCACATGAGAGTTTAGATGAACATTTGGATGCTTTGTTCCACCCAACAGGACAATTTTATAGACCTGACCTGCATTTAAGTCTTTCTCTTGGGAGCTATCACTGAATATATGTCTGTTCACTGCTGGTAATCTGCTTCCTACACACTTCACTAGCAAAGCCAGCTAGCACAAACACCTCTCATGTCAGGAACCTAAAATAAAGGCTCACTTCTCTGATGATGTTTGAGGTGGCTTCTTCAAATCACTATTCATAATCTTGGTCTAAGCTCTTAGGTCATACTATCAACTTGTGAGTTACTCTAGAGTTTTGAGAGCATAATATGTGTTTTGCTCCTACTCTTATCCCCTGCCTCACGATCTTCTTAATGCCTTCACTGAAGCTTCAAGGATATGATTTGTCAATTCATTTAATAGCCAACCCTGAGCAGACTGACGTGCCTTCCATGGCAACTGAGGCCACCAAAGAATGTGGGTCGCAGTTACCCACACGTTCAGAGCAATTAGGGATGCCTGAACTCATGAAAGCTTGGGGATTTTTGTTTTTCAAGCTGAGTTTCCCTATGACTGAGAGCAAGTGCAGCTCAGAGTAATTTAATCTGAGAGGCCCCTCCATCTGCATACATCAGCTTGTTTTTTCTAACAGAATTCCACAAATACCACACTTTCCTCCAAAATAGGGCTTCACTGGGCATTTTAAAATTGCAAGAACACAGAGAGGATTAGTGGTGTTACTGACTGGGAACTCTTCCTGGCACCATACCATAATTCAAGTAAAAAATCCTCTGAAATGTCTGAAATGGTGGGTCTGATGTACTTCTTAAAACTTGCTCTGATTATCATCCTTGAAAGCCCTTTGGGCCTCTGTTTTCTTCATATAACTAGCAGCCTGATGTCTGCTTTGCCTCTGTCAGCAGTACTCTCCGTTAGCTGAACAGACAGTACTTCCTGTGTTTCTGGGCTGGACCCTGCCAGGCACAGGAGTTCCCCAACTCCTTCACCCCACAGCCAACACTGAAGACATCAGCAACTCACATTTGGAAATCTCAGTGTCTCACAAATTGAGCCAGCAGTTTGGGGGCTTGTTTAAGGAGTTCAAAGCACACAGCATTCAAACACCCATTGCCATCAACATCCAGCTCTTAACACTGCACAACCAGGGGTTGGACAGAGGAAGGCAGAGGGATGAACTGCACCCCTTAGGCGAGCTTCCCAGGTAGCAGCACTGGGCTGCTTGGGAAGGCCATAGGGTCTCTTGTGAGCCATAAGCGTGCAGCACAACCTGGGGCAATAAAAATCCCAACAATCCTATTACTGGTGGTAGCTTTTGAAGATGGACTGCAGTAGTCCAGCACTGGTCACAGCTTTAAAAGCAATCAAAGGTACAGGAAAAATTCTCATGTGCATTTCAGGGAGTTTCAGCTCTCACAGTGAAAATCTTATTACTTTATTCCACTTCTTTTAAACACAGTTTGCTTGGCAACTTCAAGTGAACACCTTGTGTTCAGAAACTCTTCTACAGGCACTTCTCCAATTGCTAAAGCAAAGTGTGTGACAGAATCACACAAAAGGAGGGAAAAAGATGTTAATATCTGAAAGAAATTAACGTGGTTTTATCCTTCTAACATAGCCCTGTTGTCTGAGCTTCACAGGCTTCTTCTGTTGTAAACCATTTCCAAACACAGGTGGAAGAAGAAAGTGAACAACATGAAGGCCAAGTCATTGATAAACCAGCAGCAATAACAACTGTAGTGTGAAAATTATTGTTAATCACTACCTGCTGGGGAGAGTATTACAGAGAAGGAGATACAGACTCAATATGAACTTGCTCAGCTGGACATTGTCATGACATCAGCATCTATCTAACCTCTTGAATGCAATGATCGAAGAATATTGGTAACCAATCCGACTATACAATGGAATAAAAAGACTTTCTGTGTGCATTGCAAAGACCTGTTTCAAAAGGTGTCACAGGGACTGCAAGTTTTCCTTTACTTTTCAACACAGATAATCCCCTGAGAATCCCAATCAGAAATGTGAGTGTCACACATCATAAATTCCACAGCTTTACAAGTCGCTGTTTCACCAGTAAAGACCCTTGTCACGCCAGCACTTACATGAGCAAGCGAAAACCACATACCCAAGCAGGCTGACAGGCATGCAGCCAAATGTGCGCATAAACATCTGGGGGAGTGGGGTATCTGGACGTGTATCCTGATAATGAATCCATCCTTTGATTCATTATCAGAAAATAAGCTTGAAAGGGGGTTGGGGAACCTCAAGTTGTTTCATAAAATGAACTGGAGGGGGGAGTTTTCTTTGGCATTAGGGAGAGATTTCCTGTGCTATTCCATGATCTCACTAGTAAATGCTGTAGGCACACCCCACCCCCAAGCCCAGCGAGCCTGGCTTCAAACAGCTTGGATTTGCTGCTTATTTCGTGAAAACAACTATTTCTATATAATTAATGAAAGCCTCCCACCTCTTCCCTCTCCTCCCTGGATGGAACCTATTTATAGATCATGAGCTCACCAATCCCAGCCGACATGGAAAATCCTTGAGTAAACCAGGAGAGAAAGGCAAAAACCTTCTATTTTGTGTATTATTTCCAAAATTCTTTCCCACCCCCACCCCCTTTCTGTCACAAACATTTATCTTAACTGGTGAAAACCTCCTGCAGCAGATTTTGAAAGAGCACTGTCTAGGAAGCTGAAGAAGCAGCAGAAATTGTTTGTTCAGCTCATGTAAGTGATTAAGGCCCAAAATGAGTTTCAGAACTGGTCAACAAAACTGATCATGCTTTTGCATCTCCCATCTTCTAAGGGACCTGCAGGGCAGGAGGTGAAGCTATAAGGAGAAAAGGAAATTTGGTGCCACCCTGAGAAGTTTCACCTCCTTCGCTGCCACACTCTCACTTGTAACAGACCAATTAGGCTTATATTGGCTTTCACTGTACTACTCAAGTTAAATGTTTCTCTTCCCTAATTGCTGAGAACTGCTGAACTTCATTCCTTCGATATACAGGAAATAATCCGAGGAACATCACCATGGTCCACCATCCACACAGAGCTGTTAGGTAGGTCAGCTGTCCCTCATTCATCATGAAGTTGGCCACATTTCAACTACACTGCTGGGCAGGTCTGACTGTATGATCCTGTGACCCTTGTCTTTATGTGTTAATGTACCTCTACACATACTCTGCCAGCAGAACAGGGGCAGCTTAAAGGTCAGAATTCCACTTGCCCACACAACAATATTCATTGCCTGGAGCACCCTTGGGCATGAACTGGGTGTTAAAAATAACATAAGGAATGCCCTTTAAATTTGGGCACAGTGGGCCTTATGACTGAGTCACATATAGCTGCTTGCTTAGGATAAACTGACAGAGTGTCCCCCACTTACAGGATGGTAGCCTATTCTACAGTGCTGGATGATCAGTGTCTCCAGTGGAGTTGTCCCGGTGAGTAAGGGCTGGAAACACCAGATTTTCCCTGTGGCATCTTTACTATGTCCCACAGAACTCTGGAATAGAGATGACAGCCTTACTTTTCCTTTTATATCCTTTCTACAGACAGTGGCCCAAGCACAGTCACAAAGAAAAACAGCTCTTTGCAGAGCAAATGTGTTTTCTTTGGGATCCAGCTCTTCACGACAAGTTTGCATTTCTGAGGCCTCCCTTCCCCCTTGTAGCAGCAATTAACATCTGACATCATTGCTGACACCATCAGCCCAGAAACTCGCGCTGGGGCTTTGGCCCTGCAGCCACCTCCATGCCCCAGAGGAGATGTGTTAGCTCAGTCTTGGCACTCACACCTCTTTTCTCAGTACAGGGGGGGCTGCTGGTCCAGTCAGGATAACCTCAGGCTTCTGAAGGCCTCTCTAACTCCTGAACACAACCCAAACCAAATGTTTTCTCAGGGCCAGAAACTTCAAGCTGCCTTTTCCCTACCATTCCCACAAGCCTCTAATGCTTCCTAGATCCCACTGGGGAGGAACCACGTGAGCTGAAAGGCTGCAAGAAGGAGGCCAGCAGCTACCTTGACTGCAGGAACTGCAAACGTCCCAAGGAAGTCTCTGGTCACACCATTTTCTGGGTATTTTGTTATCTGAGGCTTTGCAGAAGCACACAAGGACTTGAGGGCTTCCTCCAACCACTTTCTGCCAGTGCTTCTCCTTGCATTTAACACATGTCTTGGGCTGGGGACAGCTTTAGGATGGGATTTGCCTGCGTCCATGGAAGAATGATCAGGGAAATTTGGAGGAAGTTCAGTTACAGCCCCAAAGCCAGTTCATTCATCTTCTACCAAAAAAGGAAGAGGGTTCTTTCTGCAGGAAAGGGTCATACAAAAATCCTCTGTCCCTGCAGTATTTAAGCAAAACCTGTCTCGAGCAGGTTGTGGCAGGGAGCCCTGCTTGCACTTGGATCCCTTTCTGCTTTCTCCCTCTGGCAAATTGACCTTCTCTTTTTTTTTTCCTTCCTTTCAAGGATGATAAGCAATGACAAGGTACTTCATTTAAGACAATTTCATTTAAGACTGCATTATGATCAGCTGCCTCTTGAAAGTGGCCTTTCTTGTTCACAATGTCACTTCTCAAAAGAGAAGCAACAGAAGTGAAAACCAAAGGGCTGCCTTCTTGCAGGATGCTGCAGTTACTCCCAATCCACAGTTAAAAAGCTACTGCAGATGCAAAGTAGTGAAGCATCAAGCTTGGTACACAGGACAGCTTTGCAAGTTCAGTTTGACCTACCAAACAGCTCAATGTGATTCATTACCAAGAAATCACTACTTTTCTAAGCCTGTATGAATTCATATTTAATAAAACCAAACAAAAGCCATTCTAGTGATCCAGTTTTCACCTGTCCTTTGTAGTCTTCACTAAAATAAACAAGCTTATAACTTCTACTAAGACACAAATGCATTTTACTTAAAAAGTGCTTGCTATAGTGGAAAAAATGTAATTATTGCTTGGAATAGAAAGAATTCCTTGCTTGGAATTCTCTGGCTAAAAAAATGAACAGGCCCCTTTGCTCTTGCTTTTCTTTGCATGCAGCATTTCAAAACTATGCACAGTCACTAGGGAAAACAGTAAGAAAGAAAAAAAAGCTAACATCAAGCTTCATTTGAGGTCTATTGCTCACACTATTTTTCAGCTGAGGTAGACAGATGAAAGTACAGTGGTTTCAAACTGGGATTAGCCACTTGGCTTCTCTCATAACCGTAACCTAATCATTTTTATTTTCTCCTCCATAGGCAGTTTAGATGAGAAATGGGAATAAAGATGTCATGATTGTATCAGAGCTGACAAACTATCACACTGTGTCAGGTACTTTCACAAACATCTGCCTTAGCTGGAGAAGGATTAGGGGCATACAGGATCCTTGAGTTGACTCAGTGCTGTCAAAAGTATTTATATTTTTTGTCCACTCCTATTGCACCTTCAGTTTTTGAACAAATTCAGCTGCTTTCTTCCATACACCCACTGACACACCCACTCACACATACGTTGGCCCACTCATTAGCAAGGCACAAGGAAAAAGGCAAAATCGAAAGGTAACTCGGTACTAGAAGCCAAGCAAAAGGAACTTTCTTAGGGCCCAAACCAGTAACACACATCACACTGCAAGTCACCCAAATGCAGCCACTACAGCAGGTAGTTTGTACTCCACAGGTTATTATCATCCGGAGATATTGTGGTTCAGGAGCCAAGCATGTGTGGGTTATGCTTAGGCTTGTGGGGTCTTTTCAGTAGACTTTCTATATGCACCATTTACTTTTGCATGAGTTTTCCAGCTTGATAGTGGAAAGGATGGCAACCATCTCTACTAATGTGAAAGACAATCACACAGATCACTTCATATTCTTCTTTTTCAGGACCAGTGTCGTAGGTTGCCAAGACCAGATATGATGTGAAGCACCTCTTTCTTTTGTTTGCTTCCTACTGTGGAGAGGAGGATAGCAGAAAAAGTTCATTACCCCTCCTAAGTCCATTCAGCTGATTTAGATGCCTTCTCCAGCTACTGTTTTAAATAGCCACCCTGAAAAACAACCTGTTTTGTTGCCGTCCCTTGAAATACTGTTTCATACATCCCAAGAGATGCAGAGTTCTCCCTTCTAAAGGCACACAGCATCATTCCCTGGCATGATGTAGGCAACAGCCTTTTGCATCCAACAACAGGACAAATAAACAGGAACAAAGAAACTGGGAAACAAGCTGGCCAGCTGACATCCATCCCACTATCCACAAGGCAAATGGAAAATGGACACAGCATCCTCCTCTCTAGAGCCCTGGCCTGGATGCTCCTCTCCAGAGGAATCCCAGCACTAGCAGCAAGTGCCACAGCATCAGGAACAGTCTCTGAGACATTAATGTATCCAAACCTTGGACTAAATCTAATCTGAAGTCCATCTTCCCCATGTACTTGCACCTTATTCTAGTACTTATATTTTTATTGGTCTGGTCCAACAATTCTGCCGATCAGCTAGAGGCTCATGTGTAGATGACCACTGGACTGTGAGGTCGCTGAAAATAAAGACTAAGGGAAACTCACATTTCTTACTACACAGTGATATATTTAAAAAGCAACCATAAAAAATATGACGCAAAATATTTCTGGCACATATTCAGATCAATTCAGCAGTCATTTAGATTGTGCTACTCCTCCCGAAAAGCTTTTCTCTATAGAACTGCAGAAACTTTGTTGGATTAGATGCCTGTCCAAACACAATGCAATTATCCTGAAAAGAAAATTCAGTCTTGAGAGTCAAATATAGGCATGTCCAGAATTACATGCTGGCATGTTCCTAAATTGTTCATACAATTATATGTATATACAAACTACATATGCTGTTGTAATCTGTCAGAAGTGCATGGCATTTGACTAAAACTTTATGACAGAAAAATTGTGGATGAACACATCTTTTTATCTTTTATTATTCACCCATGATCTGTGCATAGTAATATTACAATAAGCTTAATAACAGTGGTGCTTTCTTGTGCTTATGAGTCCAACGACTCAGGGAAAAGATCAAAGACACAGAAGCCATTGGGAGGAGGAGGAGCTCTGGGGTAAGCTTTCTTTCATCTCACTTCACATTTTGATGTACACATATATGCGCTCACACACACATTTATCAAAGTACTAAATCATGGTTTCATGGCAACATTAACAGGGGCAGCTAGAACCAGCATTCATTTCCTAGTGGTATTTCTGAAAGCATGGGTAATATATGCTCACAAGTACTGTAAGACAACCTTGTGTGTGACAGGTATCAAAACTACTGCAACACAACTATTTGCTCTTAGTGTTAGAAGGAAATTCTTAAATTAATAACAAGTTCAGGAAATAAACTCAAATGTCCTCAACTACACACAGCTCAATGAGAAAGCAAATGGAAATGTCACTGATAATAATAATAATAAAAATAGATTAACTTAATAGGAAACACAATGAATAAAAGCAAGCCTTACCCCACCCTCCCCCTTCTTCCCTGGTGGTAATTTTCAAGTTCAAAGAATAATATTAAGGTATTAGCAATAATAATGAGTTTGGCACTGGGCATTTTCCTGGAATTACCAAACCTTAGCTCAACCTACAATCCCCAACAAGCAAAGCCAAATCTGAAACCGCAGGAAGTATCTTTTGCAAACACACACAGTTTGGGAGCTTTAGTCTTTTTTAGTCTTTTTGGCCAAATAGAAGGTGGATCAGGACCTCTTCACAGGAAACCCTGATGGTATGATAAATACTACATAACCTAGGGACACTGCTGAAATGCTAAGGTACAATCCATTACCTCCTGCACCAGGATATTGAAATGAGGGGTTTAATATATATATATCTTCCTTTTTTAAAACAAAAGTTTAGCAGTTCACTTGTAAGGCTTTACTTTAAGAGGTGCCACTCTACTTTATAGAGCAACTTTTCAGCCCACTCCTCCCTTTCGCCCATGCTAAGTGGAAATCACTGTGTTACTCTGCTGCAGATGGTTACAGCCAAAAATCAAGCACAGGTTTTCTGGCCTCCTCCCAAAGGCAGGCTGCCATCTGGGAACATGCCTGGCTCAGCACCCCCTGTAGCCTGCCTGAGCTGGGGGTCTGCTGAGACAGCCCCAAGAGGAGGTCCTCTGCTCAGCCCTGGAGCCTGCAACAGACCCAGCTGAAGTGCTTCTCGCTCTTCCTCCCTGCCTTGCCCAATGCCTCTGCTTTTGATGCAGGGCCACAGGAAGCTCCCTCTCTGAAAAAAAATAGATTTGTGACTCCTTCAGAGGGGATGATGGTGGTGAATGTGGTGCCTGCTTCTGCTAATAGGGGCGCAGGCTGATGCCCGCTGAAGCCAGGGTTACATTGCTGACTGCTGAGAGAGGAGGAAGCTTGCCTCACCTAGTTCCATGGAAATCAAGATTTTCCTGAGAGCTTTTCTACCTTGCTTTTAGAGGAAGAGAAAAGCAACGAATGAGCAAGAAAGAAGTAGCAGAAAGGAAAAAGAAAAGGCTAGGACTTTCCTTTCACACCATAAGAAACCAGTGAGTTCATGAGAGTCAGAAAAACCCAAGGAAAGGAAAGCTCGTGATTCACTAAGCAGCCCTGGCCCCTCCTTGGATTTTCACCTAAAAACTCTTCCCACCCTTACTGATCTTTCTGACTGTGCAGCCGGGTTTTTCTCAGTCTTTCTACAGACAAAACCACTGCTCACTTCAGAGAGGCTATGCCTCAAGTACGACTGAAGGATCATGCCTTGTGCTTAGCAAGATTAATTAGAGGGTTTTGTTTATATTTATAGATCTTAGCAGCATTACAGGAGAAAGCTGAGCAACTAGATGAAAGAGAGCAATCAGCCACAGAGCACCACAACCACAACATATCACAGGACTAAGCAATGTAAATAAATGTATATATGCATACATGTATCTCATACATATAATGTAAATATAGATATATTTGTTTATGTACAGTGTAAATGTATATATATTTGCTTATAATTCTATTGGATTTTCCACTTGGGGTATCATTTATCATCAGAGCTGCCTTTCTTTCAAGTGACCAAAAGAAACTCCTGCAAGAACAGGACAAAACTTTCATACCAGAAACTCAATAAACTTTAAGCTTCAAATTACAACAAAAACAATCCCCCATGTCTTGCTGTAATGAAAGACCCTGAAAGCTGTGAAAATCGGTTCTTATTTAAGTCTTTTGCAGATGATGTAGAAGTTCAGATAATTTTAAGCCTCATCCTTACAATACAGGAGACAAACTCTGTCCCACAGATTTTTCACCTCAAACTTTGCAAGTCTTTCTCACTGAGTTTAAGGGCAAAATATGACAATGAGGAGAGACTCCAGGACACAGGAATGCCACTCGTGATGTTTCTGTAGGGGCAGCATGGCCTTTCACTAAGCACATCCACGATCAAATGCATATTGAGTTCACTTTACATTGGGCTCTGCCCTCTGCAAATGGTTTTTCCCTCTCTCATAGCAATGCAGTTTATCAAGTAACAGTCTAGATTGGGGTGGCTAGATCTCAGCAACCAAATCCCTTTTCCAAAGCTGTTTCACATGGCTGGCACTGATGGGCCTGTGGCAATGGCTTACAGCTCTGCTCAGCTCCCGAAGATGTTCAGGGGGAAGCAGCTTGGCTGGTGAACTATGGCCCACATAGGGATGGAAATGGCATGGGCAGATACCACCTATGTCCCAGGGAACCCTCCTCTACCCCCTTGAGGAAGTCGCATGTTTTTAGTGCTTCAGATCTCTTTTTCCCTCCCTCACTTGCATTGAATCCAGGACCTCTACTGGTGCCCAGACATGGTGAAACCCCACCTTGAGTGGTACACCAGAAGACAGGTCAGGATTCACTGTAAACAACTTTGCTGTAGCACAGGCTGACTTCCAGCATGTACATCTCACATGGAATTGTAGAATAGTTAGGGTTGGAAAGGACCTTAAGATCATCCAGATCCAGTCCTACAAAATCACAGCTTCTGAATCATTTATTCCAATCAGGGAATTTAGGGTTTTTTTATTTTATTCGTTAAGTCAAATTGTTGAGAAAAAAATAACAAAGGTTTCTTTCAGTTATACATGATAAATCAGAGTATAGGAGAAAAAATTACAGGACTCCAATCAGCACTAATTACACAACCAAACACATTCTCCAACGCCCATTCTTTGAATGCGGGAGTGATACAAGAATCCCAAGTGGAAAGTCTGGATCAAAAGTCCAGCCGTCAATTTCTACCTGCTACACGCAGGGGAATATTAGATGGCTCTAGCAGCCCCTGGCCTGAAAGAGGTGCTGCTCATTACTTATCCCTAGGGAAGCATCAAAGTTGAGGTTTTTATTGAGCATTCACTGAAAAGGAAAATTAAAACAAACAATGAAGTCAGATAGCTTGAACTGCACCTATTTTTTAATTCCCAATTAAGAAATAGGACAATTTTACTCCAGGGATGTAAAATGTTTTGGTGCTCCCTGGAGCTAAAGTTACTCACTAGATTTGCAAAGACAGCATGGTTACTGCCACCCTACTCATATTCCCAAGCCCTAGATATAATAGCTTTCCCAGCAAAAGGGTTCAAATCTCCTCATGTAAGTGATATATGGCTTGGGCAAGCTTCCAGACACACTTGTATCACCACAAAAGGTCACAGCTTCCACGCTATTTGGCATCACTCCCTTCTGACCCTTTGGCAGAGTAGTTTACAGGAGCAAGTCCAACTCACTCCATGCAAAATCAGCTGGATTAAATCAAACCACTAATTTAAAAGTTTTCTGCTAACCAGCTGGATGTGAATTGAGACTGATCCCGTTAACTTGTCCGCCAAGGGATCCAGAGGGGCAGTAACTGCTGGAAAAAGAGACGTAATGAACACCAAGAACCTACATTTTCTTCCAATGGCACAGCTGGATCCAAAAGAAGGCACATGGCTTTGGCTTTTGTGCCCTACCAGTATCCTGCCCTGGCCAGCCTTAAGACTTAGAAAGTATGAGCAGTATGGGAAGCTGCTGTAAGAGAATTTCCAGCTTGGAAAAAATTAAACTGTGCCGGCATCTGTGGTTCTTTTGGGCAGTTGTAGTCCAGAGACACCAGCCAGCACTCTGGGAGTGAGGAAGAAAGAGTTCGTATCCAAAGTGCAAGATCTCCTTGCTAATCCAGAAAGGGAAGGCACTGCATTAGATGGCAGAACAAAAAACCCTGAGCTAGAAAGAGCATCGCTTTGGTTATGGGTAATATTCACACCCAACACCAAAGGTGGGAAAATACTGTGCCTGAGGAAACCATAACCTCACTGTTCACCCTGCCCTGGCCTGGCCCCACTAACTTCACCCAGCTGTTGCTCGCAAAAGCTGCTGTGAGAGCAGGAATGATACACAGAGCTGGCTTTGGATGCTGGGAGCCGGTCTGAAATTTACGAACAATCTGTGGCTGGAAATGATGGTTAGCAATGGGATTTCCTGACCTACTCTCTCCATAACTAGTGCTGAAATGGGGTTAGCTGATAGATTTCTGCCAGTGCTTGTAGAGGAGTGAGAGATTAATGCTATGCACATTGGGTTATTGCTGTTTGCTTTACTGTATTATATACTATTTTTAGACTATTACTGTAAAATCTCATGTTATAGCTGAGCTGATTTAACAACAATACATCACATTAACTGCCACTGCCAGCAAGCTTACACTGCTTTTTCTGCGGCTCTATTGAAAATACCCCTCTGCACTGAGCAGCAGTTAATAAACAGCAAAGTGCCAGGGGCTGAGGAGCATTTTCAGCAAAACATCACAAGCCAAGAGGCAATTCCAATAGACGTGAAATGGTGTAGAAATTAGTAGCAATAGTGTTTTATTCTTTTTCCAGACTTAGCACACAGTAACACTGCATTCTTTGTATAGGAAAGTGGTAGCACCTCTGTTAAGTGGGCTTTTCAGGCGCTGAAACAGGATGCTTTCCTGAAGCTATATTAAGATTATGGGATAATAGACTTTAAGATTAGAAAAAAAATCATTTATAAACCTCCTCTTCACAGAAGAAGGGACCAAGATTTCTTTGTCAACAAAATAAAGAAAAAAATCCAAGTGGACAGGAGAGATCTTTCCCCCTCCCTCTTTATTTCTTTTTTAAAGAGAACATAGAATGGTTTGGGATGAAAAGGACCTTAAAGACCACCTATTTCCAACCCCCTGTCATGATTAAATCTTCCTGTATTTCAAAAAGAACATTTTTCTTAGTGGGCACATTTGGAAATTCAGTGCAGTACTTCCATGCACCTGTAAAATAATATGTACAGAGTGAGAGCTTGAAACCTGCCCAGGAGCTGTATCAATGTCTGATCTTCACCACTCTCTCAAAAACCCGCCCAGCCTCAGCCCAGCTCTGAAAGGACTTTGTCCTTTTTGATGATATTCATTTTTCTTTAATAAGCAATAGGTGTTAAGATTAGTTTCTTAATATCTCAAACAGTTTAACCCCACCAAATTCAGGAGTCGAAAAATAAGTTTCATAACAAAAGTGTCATCATGCCCAATAAGAGCCACGATAACTGGCCTAATTGTAAGGCACTAAATGTAAACATAAAGGAAAAGAATATGTACACTAAGCTACTGGAGATGAAAGCCACAGCTGTAACCTACATCTTCAGCAATTTCACCAGTTAACAAATTCAGTATTTTATAGTTACATGCCCATTTCTCCAGAAAGAGAGAGTCCCCTCTCTTTAAAAAGGGTGAAGGGATGCTTTGAAGTGCAGGAGGACAGTGACACCTCAGGGAAGGCAGCCCCTTCAAAGGGCAGTTGTGATGAGAGAATTAGAAGTGCTGCAGGGAGCACAGGCAGGAATGAAAAGTCATCCTGTGCCCCATACTGTGCCTCTCAAGAGAAGGATTGTCTGTCAGGAGCTATGGAAAGAAAATGCTGGGCTACATCCATGGAGACAGGGAGGACTGGCTGCAGCACAACAGGAAAATCAGACAGTGGAATAGGTGGAGACTCCTAAGGATCAGTTGGCAAATACTTTTTCACCTCATAAAGATGAAGCAAAGCCTTGCCAGGTATCACAGAATCATAGATACCTGGCAGTTTCAAAGGGACCTCCCCACTTCCCTGGTTGATCATTCTAATGGCTGATTGTTCTCTAGCTAGTGTCTCATGAAACCTCAGCTTCCAGGAAGGAAAGTGAGGCTAGCTCCACACAGACCCTTCAGAGAATGATGACCCTTCACCATCATCCCTGAACTAGACCACTCCATTTCTTTTCAAACAGAAGATTGGGTATTTTGTCTCAATAACTCCTTTGAAGAAACACAGCATTAAACCTCTGCACTGCCAGGTCTCACGGCAACCAAGCTGTAGAAAGAAATAAACCCATACTGAATCTACTAGATATGTCTCCAGTGGGGACACCGCAAAAACACATGGAGGACTCACAGCATCCTGAAAGTACTCCAGAGACAAGTCACGAAAGCCCTCCATGTGATGATGGTTCTCAGAGTCACCTTGCAGAGAAGCGATCAAGCAACCACATGGAAGTGACCATCACCTTCTACTTTAGTGTTATTCATTAACCGGCAGTTGCTGCTGACAGTTTCTCACAAGAAGAAACTTTTTTGATTCCAGAATTGCTCCAAGAGAAATCTTAGAAGTCATAATTTTTATTCTAGCTTTACGTTCTGGATTTTTGCCTGGGCAGTGCTCATTCAGGAACAAAATCTATATAAAGTACATGCACAGTATGTATTATACATATGTATATATTATAAAGATGCTGGGAAGGGACTCTTCATTAGGGACTGTAGTGATCGGACAAGGAGTAACGGGCTCAAACTTACTTAAACAGGAGTTTAGATTGGATATAAGGAGGAAGCTCTCTACTGTGAGGGTGGTGAGGCACTGGAATGGGCTGCCCAGGGAAGTTGTGAATGCTCCATCCTTGGCGGTGTTCAAGGCTGGGTTGGACAGAATCTTGGGTGTTGTGGTTTAGTTTGAGTTGTCCCTGCCCATGGCAGGGGGTTGGAATTGGATGATCTTAAGGTCCTTTCCAACCCTAACTATTCTATGATTCTATGATTCTATTATACACAGACATCAAGGGGAAGGAAGAGGTTGTGATATTGTACAAAAAAATATAAATAAAAATGATTGTTCAGAGAACTTAGGGAAAACATAACACAGTAATTGAGGCTATGAGGTCCTAATCCAGTTTCCCAGCTGGTCAAATGGTGAGGCCAAGAATATACTAGCTTGCCCTGAAGCAAAAGCAGACTGAGAGGAAGCAAAATTACCCTGTGACTTGGGTTTTCAAAACTGCTTCTGAAATAATTATAAAAAAACCCCACAACCCAAACCCTATCAAATCAATCACAAGAACAGTGGGACAACAGGATTAATAGCAGATTATATCCTATATGCCCTGATCCTGTTTGCAAGATCTGAGGAAAAAGAAAGCCCACCTGCTTCCTTGCTGTGCGCTGTGTTTTTCTTTAAAGAAATGCTAGCTTCTATTAGCAGAAGACACACTGAGTAGTGAGATAACCCTACAATGATGTAATTTGCTTCCAGAATCTACTCCTTCTAGGCAGCATTCAGCACAGATGTTTCAAGTGTGCATTAGACCCAGGCTCAAGGTAAAATACCAAGGGCAACATCACACCATCTTCAGCTTGTTCCCTCACAGTGTTGGCCAAGAACAGCAACGAAGGCAATTGGTGTACCAGTTAATTCGTGTGTGCAAAATAGTCAACATGTAAGCACAGAAGGAAAAAAGAAAAGGCCACAACAGCCTTTTAAAAGAACATGCATCAAGCTTTGTTTCTTTTCCAGTGCAAAGGAATGGAAACCTTCTCACTGACTTCAATGGGAGCTGGGCCAGACCCTGGAACTCTTCACATAAAACTTCCATTAAGGAGAAGCTGCGTATTGGCATAAGACATTTATATTTTATCTCCTGCTTTTTTCCTCCTGGTAAACGGCACGCAGCACATAATGTCTGAAAATTAAGCTTGTGATACAAAGACAACTTTCTGAGGCTTAAAAAATTCATTAAATGTAATAGTCAAAACTGAACACTAAGAGAAAGAGCATGTATAAGAAATTACCATATTTTGTTTTATTATGCACTGAGTTCATTGAAGAGGTCTATAATAACCAAAGTCTACCATATAACATGACAAATAATAGCAAAGTCTCATTGCTGAATGAACCAAGTTATTCCCATACTTTGCAACTGTTGTACTACTGTTTTTAATATTGCTCCTACAGCTTGCAAAGCAAAGCTCCAGCAGAAAGATAAATGATTGTGAAAAGCAGGGGCAAACAGAATGTTGTTATGCTTGTATAGCTCCCATTTTGCACAAACCTTTTCATATTACTCAAGCTCAGACAGCTTCTGAGACCATCAGGTTGCAAAAACCTCAATTCAGTGTTCATATTTTGATAACTTTATCTCTAAATAAACCCGTGTCAATGAAAATATCCATGTATCCCAGTTCAAATGCAAAGAGACTGACCCAAAATATTCACCTGACTCCATGCAGGTGAAATTAAAAGCACTTCTGAGCTCCTGGGTCTAGTGGTGTGCCCTGGCTACAACCCAAACTTGCACCAGGATATGAGAAAAGAACAGCCTTGTTCTTAATTTCAATGAAGAGAAAACCTAAGAGCTCAGATCACTAGGATTGCTGAGTGCAGAGTGGCACTATTCAAACTAGAGATTGTGTATATCAGCATCGTTTGGTACCCTACCAGTTTCCAAACCAGTTTCTTAATACCTTAATACCTCAACCAAACAGTCTTTCTTTTCATTAATGTACCCCAAATAACAGTGCTGCTACTTCTACAGAAGCCCAGAGCATGTAATTACATAGATCAAACCCACAAAATTAAAACTCAGTAGAGCTTGGAAGAAACTCAAGCCCAGCATAATCAGAAATAACTCAGAAATTTCTCAGCAGTGTGGATCAGGCCACCCTGCGTTCCTAAATCTTGCAATTAAATTGTTAAGAGACCTGCTCAGCAAGATTGGCCTTTCTTACCTTTTGCCACATTTTGATGAAGAAGAGCTCTCCAGAAAAATTGAAGAAAACATTGGTGTCATAGGCATCATCCCCAACGTTAGAGATGGAAATGTTAAGTGAGATGTTCCTCACTGCTCCCAGGGCCAGGTAGGCAGTTCTGTCATCAACACTGTAGGCAGAAACAGTTACACTGGTTTAACTCCAGGCAATTTCCACACTCCTGTCCATCTTTCTTCCTGCTACGAAAGAGTCTCAGTTCAACTGCTTCAACAGTCAGTAATTCAGGAATGTGCTTTATGGCCAATACAAAGTGCAGGGGTGTGTGTGTCCCAGGAATGAGCAGCTCCCAAATCAAGTTTCTGACGCTGTCTTTTGTGACTGTAAGGAAACCCCACGATCCTCATGTGGAACTGTTTCACGTTACTTATTGTTAATATGGTTTTACTGAGAATAAAGTAGTTGAAGACTGCAAAGTAATTGGACAGGGGAAATGCAACAAGTTCAAGATAATATGTCCACATTCAAATACACAATCTGTTTCAGCTTGTCCCTCAATAATTCAAACTTATTCTAACATTCTAGTAACTCCTTAGAAAAAACGTAAAGAGGGTAAAATAAAATACAGAAACAGGTGTAAGTGAAAAAAGGTACAGAAATTACAACAAATGTCCACGAATCTCTTCAGGTGTTTAAGCTGGACCTAACACAATGGAGTCATCTGTAAGTGGAATACCAACGCAGCAGCTAAATTAAAATAACAGATACATATCATGAACCAATACACTATTGTAATATGGCATCACAGATTACAATCACAGGTATGCACACAGAGGCAAATATAAATATGCACACGTACTATTCAATATTTAACCATACTAGGCTGTCCAGAAGATGAGCTAACAAGTAGGAATAAAGGCTAAAATACAGTATCAATGCACACATCTGCAGGACTAATAACTTAAAGTACAGTAAAAGATAATATGAAATACATCACATATAAATGTAAGAAAAAAAAGCCAAAATATCAAATTGGCTACTGCAGCCTAAGACCATTCATACATCACAGAGATAGTGTCACAGAGAGTACACTGAGTAGCTACCAGAAAAGGGCAGAGACCTTCAGCCATGCAGTGGGAGGTGGCTCTCAATTATTTCCTATAGGGCACAGCCAGCCCAAAAGTACAAAGGAATCACCTCTAAGGAAAGGTACCCTCTCACACGGGCCCTGCCAACAACATGCATGCAGAAGCACACAATGACACACAGCAATCAATAGCTGGCCAAACCACCTTCCATTCACCCAGTTTCCATGAAGGAATGGCTGTGCCAAGGACGTACATGCTGCCACACACTGCTCTTCTGCATATCAGCATCTCTAAAAATGCTTTCTCAACATTATAGTTTATTCTTAGAGTCAACTATCAGTGAGAATAAATAATTGCAAAAGCATATGCAGCACAGGATTGACTGCAAAACTAGTTTGAGAGGTCCAAATTGTTCAAGTTATTGCTTCCTATACACCAAATTAATGGCACAACTATACAAGAACACTTGGAAGCTTTTAAACTTCAACACTTACAGCAGAAAAAGCAAATTATGAAGATGCTGAACAATCTGCTGGGATTTCCTAATTATCAAAAGTGCATATTTGAAAGCAATGAAATAAACCAGTAATTTATTACTGCGAGTTATTTCTCATCTACTTTATAACCTCACTTCCTACAATCACTTCAGAACTTACTCAGCACCTATCAAACTTGATAGCAAAATCTGGAACCATCACTTCAGTTAGCAAAGGAGCACTACAAGGTATTGTCTTATGCTTTATCTTATTCATCTTTTATTTGACACTAAATGCAATGTATGCTCCAGGATCCTCTCTGAATTGGTAGTAGCAGCACTTGGAGATTTAACCTCAAGACAATCAAGAATACTCTTTTCTACTGAATAATAAAAAAATACTTAGAATGAAATCCTATTTACAAGTAAACCCACAAAAAAAAAGTCAAAATAAGCACCAGTGGGTTGTATTAGCCTTTTCTAAAGCTACCACTCCTCTGTTAAAAGCACATCATACCAAAATGATGTCTCTAACAACATTTTTATCAGCGGAGAAAGAAAACCTGCTTTCTAAGACCACACTACAGTTGTTTCTATGCAAAATTCACACACTCAGAAACTGAAAAAACTCACTGATTTTAGGCTGGTTCAGTTCTTCCTCTAAAAGGCTGCATGAGATTGTGCTGCAAATCCCATTTTAAGAGAGCCAGCTTTCTGACTCATTAAATCTGTGTACATCTGGAATGAATCAGGTTCACTTGCAGTAAGAAGAGGATCAGTAATCTCCCCATTCACAGGGAAGTTCCCAGGCCCTGTTTGCTGCTTGAGAGAGTAACGTCATGGGGCGCAAACAGGCTGCTGGGGTGCTGGAGGACGTCTACTGCCAAGCCTGTGCCATCCTCCTCCAGTGCCTGCTGTACATTAAGTGGCCTAGCTGCAACATCAAAATACGTCAACTAAAGAACTGTTGTCACCTGCCAGAAAACAAACTAAAGCCATCCCTTCATCTCGATATGTCAAACAACTGAGAAACATAATTAAGTTATAGCTTTCCGGTTATGTTTTGTTGGCTGAGAAGTATAAAGCTGCCAACATTCTCACCCTGGCCCTTGTAACCTTGCTCACATCAAGGAGCTAAATATAAAAAGGCACAAGGCTAAAAATAAAAAGACACAAAAAAAGGAAAATAAAAGGGGGGGGGGAATACCAAGATGTAATCAACTCAGTTGGACAGAACACCAGTATCCCATTACTACATATCAGGTACTATGCACAAGCACTGAGCTGAGTAAAAGTTCTGTGTAGACTGTAGATGCACATATACATCATATATAGGCAAACACATTTGTACACACATATGTACATGGAGGCACACGAAGGGTGTCAAGCTATCGATGGTTGCTTGAAAAGTCTGACATTTGGAAACACTAAACACCTGCAGCTTTCATTTGCACAGCCCAGACTTATGGGACTTACAGGTAGCAAGCAATTCTGCCACACTTTTGATTTCACTGGCCATGGTACTACACATCAAATGTAAATAGATACAGTTAATGTTTTCCTCCTAAGTGATTAAGAAAAGGGAACTGAATTCCAGGATAAAGCAAATGTCATATTTCTGCATGCTTAAATATTCTTTTTTAATACCTGCACCATGCCATTGCACTCTGGTCAGCAAGGGAAGAAAGACCAGCTGGGAAAGGCACACTGAAAAGATCTGCAATTTTCATTTCCCCACCCCCCATGATCCTGGTGTTTTTATTAACGTGGGTCAGGGGAGGCATAATCCGCATTCCAAAAGGTACTCAGGGACATAGTGCTCTATTTCCTGTGCTGGGGAAAATTTTTTGGTAAAAAATGAAAAAGTGTTTAGCACTTCCTCTCGGCCTGCACAGATCATACATAGTGCAAGGAAAGTGATGGGGTCGCACTTGCCCTGTTAGCCTGGGTCACCGACTTTCTCTTTTATATTAGGAGCCTTTCTTTCTTTACAGCAAATCAGCACCTACATCAATAAATCACTGCTACTGCTCGGTGGACAGTGGAAGTTACAGCTGAGGTTTGAGACTGCAAGTGTGTAAAAATGCTTTGAACAGCTAAAGTCCAATTTGTCCTCCATCTCCATCAGATGCAATTAAAGCGTCGCACCTTTTGCTTGTAAATTAGTAAAGCGTGTGAGTCCACAACATTGGTCCTGTGACAGATCCAAACAGGTTCCTACCTTCACCAACCAGATCTGAAGTTGTTTTTCACAGTTCCTGTGATACTTGAATATTATTTTGTCTCCACAGACTCTTTACATCAACCCTGAAAATCTTTCTCCTGGGTTTCTAGCACAGGCTACAGGGGCAGTTGAACTCTGGGAAGAGGTTTGCAAATACTTAAACCTCAAAGGCCAATGAAAAGCTGAAACCCTAAGCTGATCTGGGAATTCATTTGATGTCTCAGTGGAAAACTGAGAGGCAGCAGCCCCATAAACAAACCCAAACCAAGTAAAAATTTTAAACAACCCCACAGGGAGCAAAGCTATTGACAGGCTAAGAGAGCTGGGCTTGTTCAGCCTGGAGAAGAGAAGGCTCTAGGGAGACCTTATAACAATCTTCCAGTACCTAAAGAGGCCAGCAAAAAATCTGGAGAAGGACTTTTTACAAGGGCCTGCAGTGACAGGAGAGTGGGGAATGGTTTTAACCTGCCAAAGGGGAGACTGAGACGAGCTCTTAGGAAGAAATTCTTCCCTGTGAGGGTGCTGAGGCACTGGCACAGGGTGCCCAGAGAAGCTGTGGCTGCCCCATCCCTGGCAGTGTTCAAGGCCAGGTTGGACGGGGCTTGGAACAACCTGCTCTAGTGAAAGGTGTCTCTGACCATGGCAGGGGGTTGGAACTGGATGAGCTTTAAAGCCTCTTCCCACCCAAACCATTCTATGATTCCATTCTATGGTTCTATTGGATTTTACACTGCTCGGTTATATTGTCTTGACATTGCATATGCATACAAGTTCGATTCTCTCTGCAAAGTTCATAGCCAACCTAGACTTAGAACTCAGCCAGACACTCAATAACATGGCTTATTCTGCATTAGCTGAGCTGCTGCCTTTCACCTCTCACACCGAAACCTACACTAACAAAGGTTCTAAGAGACCTCATGCAGTTGATGACTACAGCCTGAGATGCAATAAGCCAGCTATTGCAAACTAGCTTGGAGCCTATCGTATTGTTTCATTAATGATCTTTTCTATGACTCAAGTGGAAATCAGGTATTATGCTCTTAGTAGCGAGAACATAAGGTGATGAACAACAATGAATTAAAGATACGGTTCAATCAAGGTTCTATGTCAGCAGAGACAGTTTGGGAGCAATATCATACCAATGTTGCTCCCTATGAAGACTTCATAGGAAGGGACTGAATGTCCCACATGAAAAAAGCACCTACTGCAGTGTGCCCAGGGCCAGGATGGGGAATTGGGGAGGGAACACTCTAGAAAATCCTTTTTATGGCTTTGAAACAATAGAGTAATTTCTACTTACAGCTACATACCATATATTCAAAGCTTTTCTGGAAATACATGTCTTTTCCCCAAATGTAGTTTCTCCACACAACTCCCCCATAACTACACAACAGATATAATCCCCAACCACCTATATCTTCAAATTTTCAAGTAAAAAGGACAGAGCCGGGTACAACAGCCACATAAAAACACCCCTTATCTTATCACCCTACAGAAATCTGGTGTCTTTTAATATTATCAGTAATTTCAATTGTACACAGATGTTCACAACCCTGTACAAACAGTACTGAAGAAGCAATGGAGAAAGAGCTGCCTCTGTTTTCACAATGTTTACCCCAGGGAGCAGCTTTTGGTTTGAATGAAGCTACCCTGGTATATGAAACTGTCACATGAAAGAGAGATGAGGCACCACATCTACAACAGCTCTAATCTAATCTTTCACCCTTGCAGACACACATATAAACCAACATCTTTTATAACTGCAAGCAGTGTCCTTGGAATAAATGGTACTGTGCCCCTCTGCACTTATGTGTAAGAGCATCCTAAGGTTGGAATACAAACAAAATCTCGATACTAGTGGCAGAAAGAAATGCAAAAGACAAATGCTACCAGGCACATAGCTGAAAGTTGCACACATCAGCCTGATATGAAAGAAACAAACTCCCTATGTTTCCCATTTGTTAAAATACTCAGAGCTCTATTAAAATAGGTGATTGTTGACCACAGATGTGGCATGAATCTGTGGCACCCTCTAGCATACTGTTTCTAGGAATTAGATCATTACGGAATCATCATGCAAACCATGTATTTACCATAGAAATTATGCCTTCAGAAATAGATCTCCTATTATTAGATAGTTTCAATTGCTTTCCATTTCTGGGATGCTGGGGTGCAATATGTTATAAAAAAAACCATCCCCAGCTGAACACTGAGGAGGGAAAAAAAGACCGATGCTCCAACCAGCACACACTTTCAGAAGTCAATAAAAGGCAGTTAATCAGAGATAAAACATTAGAAACAGTACAGGTTTACTACTTTAGGAAATCTGTTCTGCCGTGTTATATATCAGGAGTAAGTTACATCTAAATATCAAATGTGATAAGTCATACCAGCTCATTTCCTCTAGAGCTCATGCAAAACCAGCAAGACGATTTACCTGGTGACCTGTGAAGAACCTCAGCCTATCCAGGTTTTGTAACTGCAGGACACACTACAGAAAAAGTTCACAAAGCTGCATCACTGAAGAGTATGTGTACATATACATACACATGCACGGATGCATCAGCCAAGATGTATTCTACAAATGCAAAACAATGGTGCATCTGCCTCAAGTTGTGGTCTGGATAGCATCAAAAACTTTCACCTCTGGAGGCAGCTCATGTATGATATAGTGTTGCCTGAGGTTAAGCTTTTGTTTTGTTAGCCTTGTACTTTGGTTGCTAGTGCAAAAAACAATACAATAACTTGAACTGTAATAGCTCTGTAAAATACTCATGTTGAGACACTCACAAGGAGGGAGGGCCAGGTTACACATTAGTTCAGCAATGAATTCAGGTTATATAAAAAAATATCTCTTTTGGGTCTAGCTTAAAAAACAAACAGCAAAATCCTACTCCAGAAGATACAGCCAAGTGACTCCTACAAAACAAAAACAGTATTTAAAAAGTGACAAAACTGGCTTGTACAGTATGCCTGACTGATCATCAGTGGACTGATACTAGAAAACAGAGATTGGAAATCTACATTCTTGTATGAGATGTGGACTACTGAGGTTTGTTTCCACTCATCACTTGATGGCTCTATTACCATCCATATGGGTTCAATCACCACATGTTCAAAAGGAGCAGGACTGCCCACTGCTATCAAAATGGACTTATTTATTTATTTTGGGAGAGATTTATGAAGCTCTGAGTGCAACTAACCAGATGGAAACCAAGACACCTTTTCTTCTTCCCTATTCACCCTTAACAAGGGAAAACATTCACTTGTTCCTGAGATGATGCTCCCACTGCAAGTTGTTCTACATCCTGAATTATTGCAGGCACTGCTGAGCAGCCCTTTCAGGAAACTGAAAATCCCATCCTGGATGAGCTACAATAAAGTTTTCTATGGCCTCACAAATGCCACATTCAGTACATTAACAACTATCTGAAGTTAAAAGATAAATTGAAGTAAAGGTGAATTAGAAACCAGAATTCTGCTTCCTGGATTCACTGAAAAGAATAAACAGGACTACAAATCTACTAACATACATGAAATGGTATATGCATTTTTTCTACTCCATCCTTTACAGTGCAGTAAATTACTTTGAAATGACATTAAACTACACTACAATTTATGAAATCACATCATAGTGTGAAACCTGGTATGACTTTTTAGAAAACAGAAAACGATCTTCTCATATCCATTTTTTTCAGGGTTTTGTTGTTGTTTTCTCCTTTGAAATAACTCTTTTGGTAGTTCAAAAGATCACGAGTCAGGACAGCACTGTGGTGTGACCAAGTAACCAGTGGGCAGCACATGACCGCAGTAGGATCAGTCATGGCTCCATATTTATGTCTGGAAGTTGGGGATATCCATATTGGCACATACAGCTTTATACACAGAAAGTCTTGACTGAAAGCTCCATACCACTTTCCTAGCACTAGAAACGCAAAACCATAGCATTTGCTCTTTTTTCTTCGTTTTTTTTTTTTTGGGGGGGGGTGGGGGAGATTCTTCTGTAAAGCAGAAAATTAACTCCATCTGAGCAGCTTTGCTATTTAGGGTAGCCTGCTCAGGGTAAACACAACATCCAAAACATTTTTGAAAGAAGTGTTTGTTCAATGAAAGATAAAATAAATGAAAACAAATTCTTCATCTGCTATGAATGAAGAGGAAGGGAAAAAACAGATATTATCAGAGCGTGTAATTAAGCTCCAAATGAAAGGATATTGTTTTCCTCATCAGGATTGTTTTGCTAAGATGCACTTCAGGGGCATAAAACCGCAATGGGCATTCCATGAAACGTGAAGCCTCTCTGGAAACAAATCCCTGTTGTGTGATCAAAGGAAGATAAGTGCTGAGGCGTGAGCCGGGTCAAATTTATGAAACAGCTTTGCTTCCCACATTAAACCACAAGCTTCCGGCTTCTCTCCCTGCATTTGCAAAAACCTATGATCAGTGAAAACTTCCACTTATGTTTTTTATGCAATATTAATGTATTTTGTGATAGACTCAAAAAGTACTGAACTTTCTGATCAAAGTTTTACGTTATTGCTCCTTCCTTCAGAAGACACTGTCTTTCTGCACTGTTGCTGCACTAACCTCTGTTCTGTGCTGTTGTGTCTTGCACTGGTGAAAAGTAAATTGGACAAAGCTGCCATAACATATTTTTATCTATGATTTCTGGATTCCTTCAGCTCAGGTTCTCTAATAATTTGACAAGTCAATACAAAACTTCTGAGGTTCCTTTTTCAAATCCAGATGTCTGATGGTGTGCCTGGTGAACTAAAGGGAGTTCTTCCACTGATTTTTATAGGTCCATGAAGGTACTCCTCCTTGCACCTATACAGAGCATTTGCACAATAGCCAGTTTAGCAGTTGCATAGCTAGCCACCTGTGTGAAATTATTGATTCTTCACTAATAAATAATAATATGCTAATAAACTTCAGTTGTAAGCTGGAGATGGGAGTAGGGAGAACAGAGTGGCAGGGCACACTCACCCTTGTCTTTTCAATGAGGGCTAGGTACTTCAAGATTACACCCCGAAACATCCCAGCAAAGCTTTCACCTGGAAAATATTCTTCTTCAAAAATTACCATTTTGCCCAAACGGAAACATTTCAAACTCAATGAAATTTTTGACTGACTGGGGTTTTGTCTCTTCTCTAGCTAATTACAGAGGGACCAGCAGAAGCAGAACTGGGACAAGTCACAAACTTGACCTTTCAGTCGGAAAAGGACGTTTCGCAAAAATCCCTTTTTTACAAGAGAACTTTTGAGAGCACTGACTGCAACTCAAAAAAAACCCCACAATTAAATACCCCCAAATCCACAGTTTGAAAAACCTGGTAGATTTCTGCAAAATACACCTGTCACCTCTATGGCTTTCTATGACTTTTGCTTCCTATTTCACATTTCCAACACAAACTACTTGCAGCAGTATATATATGGGCACCTTGGCTCATCTGTAGGGGAGGAACATAAATACGAGTCTAATGAATGGTGGCCAATAAGGACGCTTTAAACCAACAAATAATTGCAAGCTGCTTATTCCAAACAGCCAAACACACATTCAGAAGCACTCCAAGGGGTGAGTAATTCTGTTTCTAATGATGGATGAAGGGTAACCTCATGTCACATAAATATATGGAAGACAGACTTCTTCCTGGAAACTCCTCAGGAGCAGCAATATTTATTACAGCATTTTCTGTTGCTATAATATTCATTATAGCAGTATTTATTACAGCATTTTCTATCCAAGGGGGCTTGTAGTCCTGTGCTTACAACCTGATTTACATACCATTCCTTCTTAGCTGCATCTCTCAGGGAAGCCACCACCCATTCTGATCTGGCCTTTATAGGTGGTTTGTTTATTAAAGCTGAAAGAAAGTCTGTTTGTTCAGACACTCTCACTGTTACTCAGACGTCTTCTTCATGGTTTCCACTTGGTTCCTGTTACAGCCTAAATGGGATTGATAACTACCACTGCCTTTTCAGAGTGCCAATCAGATGGACAGGCATCAGCTAAGGACCTGAAACCACATCAGTATATCAGGCAAGATGTGTGTTTCTATCACCCCTGCTCCCTCAGCACTTTCAGGTTCCTAAAAGACCAGAGCTCTTTTCTCTTACATAAAGTATCAGAGGACTGGATTAGCAGATTTTAAAGGCACAATCTTCTACAGAACACCTACTTCACAATTTCCCCCAGTACATCTTGAGGAAACAGATGTAGTTCGGCCTTGTAAAAGGTAGCTATGGAGATGCTCAATGAAAATGTACTATTTGCTACAGAAACCTGATGGAAAAGACATTTGCTGTGCTGAGAAAACAGAGGCATTGAAGTCAAGCATGATACACAATAAATGTATTTTTAATATCAAACATTATTTGAAAATGACAGCTAACAGAACACCCTTTAATTGTGTTTTGCTTTTCAGTACTGGATTGATGGAAAGAAAAACTCATTTCCTACTGCTGCCCCAAAGCTGTGGCCATAAAAATAAAGTTTATTGCAAAATATTCTATTCCTATTTCTCTTATGGCTTCAGGTTGTGTCATTAAACTTATGTATGCAATACATAAATACATTCTTTATACTAAGATACTTTTAATTCTCTTTCTTAAGACATCTTCCTGCTCTCCACCCAACATCACTGCATGGATAACACCAGATTTTGCTGTCTCCTGTGACAGCAGCAAGATTTAACACTGGAGACTCTTCAAAGGGGAGGCAATGAGTAGCCTCTGTGCTGCCAAAACCTACAATGTTTGTTCTTTAAGAAAAAGGGATTTGAAAACAGTCATGACTGGAAAGATGAAACGCCTCCCTTCTGCTCCTTCAGTTTCTCTTCTACTTATCTAGCCAAGTCCTGAACCCCAGGATAGCACAACATGCCATCTCCACACACCTCATACGTGGGCAGCATGAACTGCCTTGTGCAAGAAGGTTTTTACAAATCTCTTGTCTGAACCTGCCAAGGCACACTCCATGATTCTGACCCCTCCTGCCATCGTACCCCAAGCAGGAAGAATTTGGCTCCTTCATCCCACAATACCTTCAGGAAGTTGGGATGGGTTTACACGCAAGCTAATGAAGGTGGATGAACCTTAAAGGGACTCATCCATTAACTGAAAACAAACCTTATTCTTTACAGAATAAATGCATTCTAACTCCTTTTTTTGTTGTTTGTTTCTCCAGTACAGCACGTGGAAAGCGCCCCTGCTCACTGCAGCGGTTTGGACTAGATGACCATTGAGGGTCCAGTCCAACCAGAACTATTTGATGATTCTGCCACTCTGGTCTTCAGCTTAAGTCTCTAAGGTCACCTTCCACTATAACAGAATTATTCAAAGAACCATCATATGAAGACAGGCTGAGAAAGTTTAGACTGTTCAAACTGGAGGAGAGAAGGCTGTGTGGAGACCTCATAGCAGCCTTCCAGTATCTGAAGGGGCCTTATAAGGATGCTGGGGAGGGACTCTTCATTAGGGACTGTAGTGCTGTAGTGGTTGCACAAGGGGTAATGGGTTAAACCTTACTTAAACAGGGCAATTTAGATTTGATATAAGGAAGAAGTTCCTTACTGTAAGGGTGGGCAGGCACTGGAATGGGTTGCCCAGGGAAGTTGTGAATGTGCCATCCGTGGTGGTGTTCAAGGCCAGGTTGGACAGAGCCTTGGGTGGCATGGTTTAGTGCGAGGTGTCCCTGCCCATGGCAGGGAGGTTGGAACTGGATGATCTTCAGGTCCTTTCCAACCCTAACTATTCTATGATTCTATACCACCCTCTACCCATCCAACCCTTTGCAAAAGATTCCAGATAGAGTTACAACTTCAAGGTTTTTTATCATCATCCACTTTCAAACAGTTCTACTCTACCCTCTTCTCCAGCTTGACAAAGGAGGATTTCAGCTTGGCCAGCAGCACTGTTTCCACATGCAGTGGAAAACTGACATGCAGCAGCAGCTCGACAACAGGAAATAATGAGGTAAATCACATCATATCTGGTCGGAACAGCAGTGAAGTTTCTAACTTACACATGCAGATTTGCATGGCTCAAGCACTTCGGACAAATAGCCATATATTAGGTTGTTGCCTAGACTGCATGTTAACATCCTGGGTTGTCTGTTTGTTATTTATCAAAGTGCAGTGCTCAAAATTTGAGAGCACATACGTAAGTTTTCACAAGAGAAGGAGATCCCAAGAAAGCAAAATCAGAGCAGACCTGGTTAGCTTTTGCTAGCAGTAGTTGATTTTCCTGAGAGTCGTTTGGTATGTGGGTTTGGCATCCTCAAAGATGGGTGCAATCATTTAGCTGGGTAATTCCAGTGATTCAAATGCATTCCAGGTGAACTCTGTATCAGAGTAGCTTGTGCAGTTCTTGAGCTCATAAGAGTGACCTTGGCACACAATTCTCTTGATGATAGTATAATTTAAGCTAACTTCCTAAGCACGCATATGCCCTATCCAGCACATGTTTGAAAGCATATTATGTATAGTGATGAACAAAACTATACCTTATATAGCTCTTTGCACAGCTTTTGGCTCTAACATGCTACAAAGAGGAACAGCCAGAACAAGTCAGTCCATCTACCATACAGTCCTATATCCAACTATGTCTAAAAGCAAGAGGCATATGGAAGATCAAGGCAAGAGGCCTATGGAAGAACAAGGCAAGAACAAAGTGTTGTTTTGCTGACATATTTCTGCAGCTTCTAGCATTCATATTTGCCATTTCTCTAACTCTCAGCATTTCCAACATTCCCAAAAGTAAAATCAGTAGATTAATCACACACTTCATGAAAGCATACCTTCATGTTCTTTTCATTGCCCTGAATAGTTTGGTATGATTAGCGAACTTTATCATCTTGCTATTAACCTCTTGTAGATTAGTTCCCTGATTGACTATGAATTTGTTGAAAACCACTGGCCTCAGCAGAAGCGCTTGTGGAGTTTTCTCCATCAGGAGGATGAAAGTATTTACACCTTCTCCCTGTTGACTACCTTTTAGTTAGCTAGTAATGCTCAGGCACCATTCAGGCACCTCAGACCTGGGCAACATTCTTTGTGAACCCTTGGTGAGAAATCTTAGTAAAAGTCTTTTGCAAGCCCAGGCAGATGATCTGAACTGGATCACCCTATCCACATATCCAGTGACATCTTCAAAGAGCTGCAGCAGCTCTGAGACAGCACTTACTGCTGCCTTCCCATAAACACCCTGTTTATTTTAATCCAATCTGTCTCCATGCCATTAATTGCATTTTTTTCAGTAAGTCCACAAATTCAGTCAGATGCAATTATTTATTTAGACAAAGGCATTGCCACAACCTTGCTAACAATGAAGTCAATTGTTTAGTGCAGATAGCGATCAATGAGTCACCTTTTTTGCTCTTTCTGAAAAAAAAAGTTACTTTGTACACAGAGGTAGCATAAACGGGAGTAATGTGGAAAAATGCTGACAGGATTCTGTAGCCCAAAACACATGGGGCTGGAAAAATGACCATATTCTTCGAGACAGACACTTCTCTAGAATCAGAATCCATGGCATGTTTTTATAGTAATAATAATAATGATAATAATAATAAAAAGACTTATTTTCCTTAGATACCTATTCTGCTTTGGTTCAAAACTGAAGCCTACACAGCTCCTTAGCTAAAGAAAACCTGTTCTGTGCAGACTTGATGGATTTGATGACATCCTGTTAATTTCAAACAGGACTTCAGAGTGTCACTGGATAAAGAAGATTTAAGAGCACTTCTTCAACATCTTGTTATCCATCCAATGGTAGAAACTGTATTTGAATATCCTAAGCTTCTCTGACAGTTGTGACTTTTAAATAGCCAAGATCACATAAATAACTGCCATAAAAATAAACAGTCTAATGCTCCAATCATGAACACAGCTCTTAGTGCTGTGATTACTATACACTGCCTGACAAGTTGTTAGGACTTGTCCCTTGCTTGTTATTGATTATTTCTCAGCTGCAGGACAAAATCTCTCACTGGCTTCCCTAGTCTGCACAGACAGGTCTCCAGCTCTCAACAGACTCTGCTCACCACAAAGATCAAGTGAAAGGTCAAGAATCCTGACTAATTGCAGTCAAAGCTTGGACTCAGCAGCCTGAGACCTAATCCACTTCCCTGCCAATCCCCCAAAACATTCCTGTGGACTTCAGTCGTGTCTGGAGAAGTCCATAACTTTTCAGACTTGCCTCTGGATCAGTTTTGTTTCCAAGTACGGTTATGGCATTGCTGTAGGCTTATATAAAATTTGTGTCTCTCTCCTGAGTATTACTTCTTCCTTTAATCTTTCTTTTTCCCCTAAAGCAGGGGAGTCTCTTCCCCTCTCTTTCCTGACCTGTGAGCAAAGCATTTCTCTGAAAGCGTCTCCATTGAACAGCAAAACCTCTAGCACACAATGAAATAACTCGCGTCGGCACTTCCATCTCTAAAAATATGCTAAAAATGCTGGGAAAAAAAAAGGAAACAGAAGTGTTGTGTAAAGTTCACCTTTAGCCTCATTTATCCCAAAATTGAATAACTACACCCAGGCAAAACAATAGGCATTTTCCTAAGATTACCAGTCACAAGGGACAGAACATAAACTTCACCTCTGGTCTATCTGATGAGGTTTTGATGAGAAGAAAGTGAAATGACATACACACACACAAGTTGCTAACGAGAAGAATCTGACAAAGGAGAGCAGTATTTCAGGACAGTCAAAAAAACTACAGGTTGAGAAACAGAAAAAGAGAGTTTGCTACATTCTGAGGATTGGCTGGTTTTAATCTTCCATGTGATAATTTTGAGGCAGTTTTATTCCTACCATGTCATAAACTAGTATTTTATCATCTGAAAAATTACATGGTCCATGTCAGTACGCAATTTGAGCATGCTTCACATGGTGTGTGAACACTTCCAGGGATGATGACTCCACCACTGCCCTGGGCAGCCTGTTCCAATGCCTGAACACCCACTCAGAGAAGACACTGTTTGTAACCTCCAGCCTAAACCTCTCCTGGTGCAGCTTGAGACAGCTTCCTCTTGGCCTGTCATTTGTTACTTGGGAGCAGAGACCAGCCTGGTCCTGGCTCCATCCTCCTTTCAGGTACTTGTAGAGAGTGAGAAAGTCCTTCCCCAAGACCTTTCTGCACTAAAAGTGGTATCACTGTTGTCATCCTTCTAGTCTAGATACAAAATGTTCGTATTTTGATTTTCAACGCCATCTTACATAAAATAAATGGCATATTACCACAATAAAGGAAAAGAAAAAAAGTTCACCTACTCACCTAGAGAGCAATAATTTACCCTGAAGTTTCAAATCAGCAGCACAGTCATCAGATTGACAGTTCCTCTCAAAAACCGTCTGTAAAAAGAGAAAAGAAGTATTACAGCATGAAAAGAGTATGATCAGAATTCAGAGAAGGGACATGTCTGGATGAAATAAAAGAAACACACCAAAATCTGTGATACAGGAATATATGATGTGAGTATTCAGGAAATTCAAGGGCAGACAAATCTTGTCTTTATCAGAAGCATTTTTATTCTCTTTTACCTGGACAAGAAGTCTCACCAGAACCAGACTTTCCCAGAGGTTTTCCTCAATCCATTCCCACTTCTCATCTGACAAGAATTACAGCTTACACAGTATTTCTGGCATTCTCATTTCTCTTCTCAATGCATGTGCATGAAAATGAAACAGCAAATAAGCTATTTCTGAAACTATTTTTAGTCCTAAGAATTGCAAGTAAAGAAATCATGCACCAAACTTATTCATTAGCCTGCATTTAAGATAGAGAATTAAACTTTTTTTCTTTTTATATAAAATCCCAGACTGGTTTGGGTTGGAAGGGACCAATCCCCTGCATGGACAGGGACACCTTCCTCTAGAGCAGGTTGCTTCAAGCCCCTGTGTCCAACCTGGACCTGAACATTGCCAGGGATGGGGCAGCCACAGCTTCTCTGGGCACCCTGTACCAGCGCCTCAGCACCCTCACAGGGAAGAATTTCTGTGTGGTAGGAAACATTTCTGCCATTTTGTAAGCAGCAGATAATTACAAAGATATTATGTACCAGTGATACCATCAAGCAATAGAATCACTGTCAATCTTGGGAACTCTGGAAAAGACTATCCATTTAGGGAATTTAATGGATTGATAAAGCTAGGAACTTTAAAAGGACAACATGGCCCCTGGACATGGGCATGCTATTTAAACAGCAAAATGAAGTAATACATGAGCATTCTACCATCCCACAAAAACCTTTACAGTAGTTTGTCATAGCTAAATGAGGCAGCCGCTAGTGGGTGAAAGAGGACAGGAACATGTTCCTGAAGTCCAAGAAACCCAGTTGCTGTCAAGATCATGGTTTCTTGCTCCTGCTCATGAGAACAGAGATCAATACCTTTCTGAACATACGGCTAGAATTTTCAGACTCATTCTTTCAGAGTTGCAATGCTCTTCAGTTTGCCAAACATTCAAAGAACAAACAACCAAAATGAGGGCTTCCAACACCGGAAACCCGACAATACACTGATCTCTTCCTTCACTATAAATATTCCTTTCTCTGGGTTTGGTTTCATTACTTTTATTACCAAAGTAAATATATTTCTATCATAAATGCAAATACAGAGCAAATCTGTACAGGACACATATAATGGTCAGTAGGGTTGGAGAGACTCGGGGGGGGGGGAGAACTAAAAAAAGACACAGAGTTAATACATTTCTTAAGAGCTCTGCGCAGCCATATCAGAGCTAGAGAAAGACTTTAAGCACAGAGGGCACAGAGATTCCTAGTCCTTGTCTCTTCAGAAAGATTCTGGGCTGAGTCAAACTGCTCACCCTTTTCTATATCTTCAGAGCTCTCCAAAAAGGAGCAGACCCTTATGAAGTTAACTGGTGCTGGCTAGCAGGTATCAAACTACGCTGTAGCTTGTAGTGACTTGCAACAAGAAAGATGGGAAGTTGCCATTTGGAGCTAGTTTACTTTGCCTTTTCATGTTCCCACCTTTTGCTGTCTCAGAATTTCAGAAGTGGAAATTGTCGAGGATTTAAACACAAGGGCTGAACTTACCCTTCCTCCCTAATAAACACTACCACACCAAAGGACAAGAATAGCCCTGACACAGGAACCAGCATGAGATATCTCTCTCAGAATATGGCAAGTTTCAGATGTATAGTCTCTAAATTAATCCTCAGAATTAATTCTCAACCACCATAATAGCTATATATAGGAAATACTGTTTCCTATATATAAGAAAAAGAAAGAAAAACAAACTGTAAAAATATTCTTGCCTGACAGTTTCCCTATTTGCATTGCTGAAATCTTGGCAAAGCGAACAGAATGATCAAAGAGATGACCTGCACGTTTCAAAGAATGAAGTACTGTGAGAACATTTAAGTAACTACCTAATAATGCTGGAATTTTGTTACTAAATCTATAGTTAAAGTTCTTCAGAAAGAAATAATAAATATCTCATTTTCTAAAACTACTGAGGATCTATCACTTCCAACACATCATGCACTAGGCAGAAGCTACTTTGAAATACTCTATAAGTACTTCATTATGTCAAAGAAACCCAGTTTCTATACAGCACTGGGGTGGGAGAAAGAAATAAGGATCAGGAGTCCCCCAGATCCCTATCCGTGTAGGAAAGAATCCTTTGCTTTTGTAGAGAATCTTGAACCTGAACCCATTCAGGTCTGGGAGGAAAAAAGGATTCCCAGCCCAGCCAGCTGGAGCAGCCACCAATGCAGCCACAGTTGGTTCAGCAGCCCACTTTCATCATAGACTAATGACATCTATGCATGATTTTGCTATTTTTCACTGTTTCCATGGTCCAGATAGATGTTGTCATGACTCTACTCCACCTCCCTTTGCCTGCCACAGCCTCAGCCCTGTAGCTTCTCACAGTCAGTGTCCCTTCAGTTTATTCTCTGCTCTCTTACACCTCCCCTTCCCCAGCCTGTTGTTTCTTCTGCCTTTCCAGCTGAATAATTCCTGCCTGTTCAAATTCCTACTAAAGAATTAAGGAGTAATTCAAACAGGCTTGAAGTCATCAAAACATTTATGAACTCTGCTTATATATTCTGTCACTGTGCCCTTACTTGGTCTACTTGGAGGCTGTGACTTCTTTGGCCAGAAACTCTACCTAACCCAACACTGAATGTTAATGCAGGCGTCCATTCCTGAGATATGCACAGGCCCACAGGCACAGGCTGCAGTATAGTCACTAATTTTCAGTCTACGCAATCTTTAAAGTGGTTTCAGCTTTACAATACCAGTTTTACGGATTTAGAGAGCTCTTTATGTATTTAAAGTGTTGAATGAGGTAACCAGTGGGCTGTATGTATTATCCAGAACTGGTAATAGGGAAGTAAGGCAAAATAAATTCATTGCACTATGGAAAAACTTCAAGTCAAAAAGCCTACATTAAGATATACTCACTATAATGAGTGAATGCACACATCTGTTCACAATTGAATATATAGTAAGGACAGATGTAGAGCCAGCTGATAAGGAAGGGGATATGTGTAGATCTGGGCCTCAAAGCAAGTACCTTTGGGTCCACTCTACCTCTTGAAGAGAGGTAGTGGATTAAATTAGATGTTCTGTGGTAAAGGCCAGGGGGAAATATAGAGCCCCCTGCCTCAGGAAGTAGTAGCAGGAGGAATACTTAGTTCCTGCATTCTAAGCACAAAGCTTCTGAGTACTGGGTGTAAAGACAATCTCCTTTTCCTTCTTGCTCATGGAGGACTGCTAAAGAATGCTGCTAGGAGGTAAAATAAGCAAGAAGGAGCCTGTCTTCTATCTAATGGTCAAAGGTCTCTGCGCAGAGGAAGGTGATCTGGCATTTCAAACCTAGCTTGCTAAATTGCTTCACTTTCTTTCAATGGCTATATACAATTGAACACATCTATGTTTCTGGGAGTATGAAAGAGAACAGGAAAGAGAGAAAACACAGAAAATAGTGGAAATCGTCCAACAAACAAAAAAACGAGAAAAAAAGTCCCTTCCCAGCTCAACCATTCTGTGATTCACTGTGTATCAGGCCTTTAACTACTTCCTCACACACCAGTCTATAAAAGTTCCTTTAGCTTCATAAACTGTGTCATGTACTTCAACAAGTATAACTCAGGTTATACAAAATAATCTGGGTTAAGAATATAATATTCCAATCTCTACACTGATTACCTGTAAATTGTCACCATACCCTATGGTATGTACAGGGATGACTTGGCAATTAGGTCGTGCTAGTAACACAGAAGCGATTCCAGTTAAGGAATGCAGGATAAGGGGGCTTGTTATTCTAATAATTCTTTATTTTTTAGAACTTGATGCTAAATGGCTATTACCATGTTACTTGGTGAAGTTGGGTTCCTGGGTCCTTACTTAGGAACCAAGATATGTGATCCAATTTTTAAAAGTGCTGAGCTGTAAGCAAATCTCATTGCCTTTTTTAGGAATTATTTCCTGGTTTATAGCTTTACAAATTGCTTATCCTAAAAATAGATACAGGAGCCTGATTTTAAACCTTTATTTATTTTGTCCTTAAATTTTCAAGTTGCCTGCAAAATAAAGCTATTACCTACCAATCTACTGATCACAGAAAAGAAGTAGCGATTGACTCTACCTAGAAATCCTATGCTTCACTATACTACTCATAGAAATGGTCCACTCATGTATCCTGCTGAGCTAAATGCAAAATGGTTGATTAAAATTCCCACTAGAAAAGCAAAATTATGGAAAATTTTACAGGGTTTCATCAGATGTGCTGGCTATGAGAACACACAATTTCCACAATACCCCTACTGAGTGGTGGAAAAAACAGATGACAAAGGCAGGAATAGCAGGGGAGTGAGAGACATTCAATCTTACTTTGAAACCAAAGAACTGTGCTGGTACTGTCTGGTGCAGGGAACCAAGTTTAGCTAGCAAGCTCCTTCAGTTGCATGTAGACACCACCAGAACATGTCTTCATGGAAAGAAAAGAGATGCTCATTTATAGTGCATTATTGTAAGAAAACAGAAACCGGCCAGTAATAATTATTTTAGTACACTAGTAAAGTTGCAACCATTGAAGTCGAACTTTTCTAGCTGGGAAAGGCTACAGGGGAATAATCCACTTTACGGAGTGGAAGACTTGGGACCTATGGCTCATGACTAGCACCTTGCCATTTGTCAAGCCACTAAGACCAAATGCAATCATTCATCCCCTATTCCATCTGCATCCTGCTTTCAGTAAGTGTTAGAAACTGGGCCAGAGGACCAAGCTAAAAAGAAAATATTCAAATATAAGACGAACAGGAACTCCCAAATGAAATCAGCTGTTTAGAAAAGACTAGGCACAAAACCTGTTAGCTATTGAAAGCAAGCATAAATTAATAAACATATGTATTAGTTATTCCTCACAGCAGTGAGTGGATTTAACAACGTAATCTTTTGTCCTTATATTCTCCTGGGGTGAAGAATTACAATTGGTGGCAATAGAAATATGCCCCCAGCCTTTTAGAGCTCTGTTCGATTTCTAGTCTGACTCACTCCTTTTTCAGGCTGAGGCAATTTTTTCTCTTTTAAATCATTAACAGTTCAGATCATCCACAGAGTGTTCTCATTGCACAAGACTTCAGGCCTTATAGATTCATAGAACAATAGATGAGAAAGACCTATCGGGTTAATTGCCCCATCTCTCAATACCATTATAGGATGGATTTCTGCAGCACATCTCTCAATATATTTTCCTGTCTTGTCTTAAATGGCCTTCCATTTATTTGGGATGACTACAGAATAATTCAATTATATCATCTCAGGAGGACTCTTTAATGACATTTGAGAACCTTTTGTACCCTAAACCTCCTTATTTCTGCTACTAAAAGTAGAACCATGTAAGATGAATCTTTCTCACTCAGGATGCTTTCTTACTTAAACCTTTTAAAACAAGTCAAAACCTTTGTTACTTAGCACACAAGTGTTTAATTAAAAATAGAAAAGCATACTAACAATGACAAATGAAAAACAGACATGGCAGCTGTTTCATCATCTGGAAAATGCAAAAAAAAAGTCTTCAAATCATCAGATATGCCATTTATGTCTACTTTTAGCTCATTTAGACCCCCCAAGGATATGTGAAAGATCTCTCCTATAATCCACCTGCATCTCTGTGGCTTTGTACTTATGAATGCTATTCGCAACTGCCAGGGATTTTGTAGCACTGAGGTGAATGCACTCTGAGCTGAATGAACTAATACTATCATATTGTCTCCTCTCAAGATGTAAGGTATTCCAATTAAGCTCTACTGATCCTTCATATAACTGCTGAAAAGATATGGACAGAGCTAATGGACCCTGGCTTCCTGAAGTCTGTCCCTTGTCTCTGTAGCTTTTTAAGACTGTTAGCATTTTCTTCTATAGCTCCACAAGGAAGCAGGAACTCCCCCCTTCTTACAATTACAAATCTTCTTCCACAGTGTAGTCTGGAAATTAAATGCATGCTGCTACACTGAACTGCAGAAATTACCCAGTAGGATTTTAAGTTAGGGTGAATCAATTCCTGGTTTGGTTTTGCTGGCATGTGCAGCTTTTGCTTTGCCTTTAAACTGTCTTTATCTCAACTCATTAATTTTCTCACTTTTACCCTTCCAATTGCTTCCCCCATCCCAACGTGGGGGGACTGAGCGGCCATATGTGGCTGAGTTGACAGCTGGGGGTAAACCACAACCCTACCACCCTAAGACAGGATCACCTTATAGGCTGGCTCTCCCCTAGCATGTATGCCAAGAAATGAAGGTCTATCTATCTGTGTGTATGTACATTATCATATAATATTGGCTTTTGTTCTTCCAGAAACCCATGAGATCAAACCTGGGGAGTAAACCATGTCTTGCACATACTGTTATGTTGGTTCTCCTGTACTGTTAAACAGGAATATGAACAAGTTGAACAACTGCTGGTGAAGCCTGTCATTGCTTAAGAACAAGACTACAGAAACATGCACACCATCAGAGGCACTGATTTCCATTCAATTGCACAAGCAATGTACTCTGGGTGGGTCCTTCCCAGATTTCCTGGCGCAAACTGCACTTAGGCCCTGCCAGTACAGTACCAGCTCTGACCAAACTTGTCTGGAGCAAAAGACAGACACCACCAAAGGGATGGAAGAGGGAGGAGTGCAAATCATCACTTTCAGCAATCCAACTCCAACCAAAGGGAAAACAATGGAAATTAAGCAGGAAGGGTGGCACACAGTGGATCTCTGCAAGAGTAGATGCAGAAGATAATTTGGGAGCCTGCCCTGCCCAAGTAGGAAATAATTTAGTGGTAAGATGTTTCATGTGTAAAACAGCCATTAGGCTAACTCCTGCAGTCTCCCAAAGACTTCCTATGTGCCTGGGTTCAAATTTTACACCTATCCAGCTACTGACAGATATACTCAGGTACTGAGGCTTCAGTGTACCGGTACATTAAACTGCCCTGCCCTCCAAGACAGGAGCATCGTAACTCCTGACTCATTCCTGGGAATAGTTTGCAGTAGTTGGCATAGGCTAGAACAGTGCCAAGAGCCATTCCAGCAGCTTACCAGGATAAACATGTCACTCCAATGCATAGAAATGCCCCGGGCACAGCTCAATTTGCTGGCAGAGATGTGACCTGACTCGAGCACTCACACAGGGATCTCCGTCCTGGAGAAGGCATCACTGACAAAAAGTAGACCATGCTGTGTGTATGGATACTACATTTCAGCCTGCCCAGATCTTGTAATTGCTCTGTCCCCAGTATGAGACTGTGTGTGTGTGTGTGTGCTTGTTTTGAGATAAAGAATGTAATTATTTGTGCAGCAAACTGAAAATCACTAAAGATGTTCGTAAATCAGCTCAAAAAAAAAAAATCCTCCTATACTTTCTCGTACCTGCCAACTAAGCTAATTTATGTGCAAATGCTTAACCAGCTTTTCAGACACAAGTTATTTTCAAGAAATAGCCCTCTGCTTTAAAAAGGTGAAGCTTATCCCAGAGATGTGCAGTATCAGCCACCCAGAGGTGCAGCACTGTATCCAAGTCAGTGGCACAGCTGGGAACAGAACGTCCTGAACACATTCTGTCTCTTCCTAAAACTCACGAGCAATTTTATGGCAGACCGTTCACGAAGTCCTGAAGACACTGACGCAATTAAATCTACTGAGACTATTTTCTTATGACAAAATGGTGTCTCTTTCCACATAACAGCAGGTGATTTTATTACAGTATTTAGAATAGGCAGAATTCTGGCATACCACATTTCAAGCTCCGAGATACATTACTCGATACTACTAGGAACAAATCCCCACTGTATTTAGCAGGAGATCTTTCTCCTTCTTGGTTGATATGTATTCATACAGTGTGTATACAAAAATAAATGTTATAGTACAAACCACTCACAACGAACTACACCAAACAAAGTTCTAAATATACACTGATGTCCCTGAAGTAAGAAAACTTACTAGTTTTTTCCAGTGGATGGGGGTAGCAACTGGATTTGGGAGGCAACAAAGAAGTTAATGGAAAGTCATCCTCAGAGTGGGAAGCTTTAGAGTTTGTAATATGCACTCAAAAAGTAGAATCCTTTTCTCCCCCCACCCAATCTCGACCCACCAGAGAGTCTCTCAGCAAAACTGAGCTGGCTAACCACTTACAACTTGGAAAGCTGTAATCTTCTCCACACAACCAGTCTCCACCCAACAACTGTACAAGTTTCTGAGGCATCCATCAATAGACACATACATGTAACCCTTAAGTATTTGTTCGTGCTACCACCAAAAATTATACCAAGCTATAGCAACCATCATTTCTTGTAAGCACATACAAGAACCAAGAAAATAATTAAGTTCATGAGAAATTATATGTTACTGTATCCTGTGCTAAATAGTCCCTCAGGCCAGTTTAATTACATTATTACTTCATTCTGAAGTACTAGAGCCTCTTTGCTTGCTAAAAGAGGCCAACAGATGAAGTCCCAAAATTGCACGCTTTTTCATTAGGAAATTTCAGTTAAGATCTTTTTCTTCAAAGCAATCAGATATTCAAGTTATTTCTCATATTCTGATTGTTCCAAGAAGAGTTCATTAAAGAATAGAAGTAGGCTCCTTCAATGAACAGTCGAGGCTTGGTTTTGGTCTGGTTTGTTCTTAAATACACGTATTTTAGCATTGCCTTACAGTAAAAGCTGCATACTTTTAAAATAAAGGTGACCAATAAATAAAAGCATTTTGAATGATATCCCACATCCACACACTCCTTTTACTACTGTATTCCAAGTGATTAGTCCCTGACCAGACTGTTCTCTCGCATACAATGTAATACTGATTTACAGGATGAATACCCAACAAAACCCTTTTCTGTGATGACGTCATGAGGGACCTGTCACTTTTGGTGGTGGGTGACCATGAACACTATTTCCAAGCTGCCTCCTTAAAGCATTAGGGTAAAGCACTATGAAGAACATCACATGCTCAACATAATCCCCAATTCTCACTTCAAGAGGCCTCTTGATGGCTTTCCCACCTCCTTGTGTGTAAGCCAGCAGTCAGCAGACTCCTGTTGGAAAGTCGCACGTGCATGCAAGGAACATCTGGTTCATGCAAAACAAACTGAAATCACAGGGAAAGTGATCACTAAAGCTTTAACATCACTTTAGCTTAAATAAAATCATTTCTAGGTAACTTTAAAGCTCACATGCTTGCAAGATGTGTGCCTTTTCAAGAGGGTCTAGCAGACCTGCAGTAGAATTTTGAAAGACAAAATTTTTCCCCTTTCCTGCCCAGCCAGACCTCCCTCCCACTTCTTCAG
This sequence comes from Psilopsiagon aurifrons, assembly GCA_025447955.1. Lineage (NCBI taxonomy): Eukaryota > Metazoa > Chordata > Aves > Psittaciformes > Psittacidae > Psilopsiagon > Psilopsiagon aurifrons. The sequence goes on along the minus strand of JAOEHY010029528.1, from coordinate 9,491 downwards.
CTATCCTCTACTTCCAGCTTATTCTCCTGCAGTCCTTCACAAAAACCAGACACCTGAACTCTTTCGAAGCCTGTTAACAGTATCTTAAAACTGCCTCAAAGCAACACATGCAATGTTTCTTATTTCAAAACGCCACTTTCTGACTGGATCAATGGATCTAGAGCTTTTGAAAATCATACACAACTAGCTATATTTAAAGACTTGAGTGCTGGCACTAACACTAAGCTTTTATTCTACTGAATAGTGCCCTCATCCATGCTATATCTTCTGAAAAAAAGAGCCCACTAAAACTGTTTTGGACTTCCAAAATGCAAGGTCCCTACGTAATCACTAGATTCTTTGAAAATGTCAATCGTTTACGATATAAACTTTGCTCCCTACTTTTCCTCTTGGCCTTTAAAAACAATTTCATCTCGTGAGATAACAAGAATCCTGACAGATTCATGGAACAGTTAGGGTTTGAAAGGACCTGAACATCATCCACTTCCAACCCCCTGCCATGGTCACACTAGACCATGTCGCCCAAGGCTCTGTCCAGCCTGGCCTTGAACACAGCCAGGGATGGGTTCATTCACAACTTCCCTGGGCAATCCATTCCAGTGCCTCACCATCCTTGCAGTAAAGAACTTCTCCCTTATATCTAAACTGAACTTCCCCTGTTTAAGTTTAAACCCATTTTCCTTTGTCCTATCACTAGAGTCCCTGATGAAGAGTCCCTCTCCAGCATCTCTATAGGCCCCTTTCAGATACTGGAAGGCTGCTATGAGGTTGCCCTGCAGCTTCTCTTCTCCAGGCTGCACAGCCCCAACTTTCTCATCCTGTCTTCATAGGGGAGGTGCTTCAGACCCCTGATCATCCTCGTGGCCTCCTCTGGACTTGTTCCAACAGTTCCATGTCCTTTTTATGCTGAGGACACCAGAACTGCACACAGTGCTCCAAGTGAGGTCTCATGAGAGCAGAGTAGAGGGGCAGGACCACCTCCTTTGATCTGCTGGTCACACTCTTTTTGATAGAGCCCTGGACACGGTTGGTTTCTGGGCTACGAATGCACACTGCCGGCTCATGTTCAGTTTATTGTTGACCAAAACCACTATGCTCTGATTTTCCCATGAAAATGGTCTTTGAGGACCCTGCCACCATGCCCTAAGGCTACTCTGTCAGGGCTTTGTCACCATGACACTAGCTCTAAAGCTCTTCCCACTTCCTTAGGTGCAAGCACACTTGCAGACATACCCCATGTCAAAATCCTTTTCTGACTAAGCTAAGTGAACAACATCTGGAAAACAAATGGAAAGGGATTGTTAAACTTGTTCCCTCTCATTCAAATTACACAAGAAACCAAGTCAGGGAAAATCCCACTGTATCTTTGTTTCTATTCTATAATGTCAGCATTTAAGTATTTAAATATTGAACCGAGACTACGCCTGCAGGGTAAGATGAGACCTTTGAGTTTAAATACAGTGGTAAAGCATCCAAGCAGTTTTGCTCATGTAACACTTGGGTTTTCAGCACACTGCCTAAATTCCAAAGTTCTCCCCAATTTCCCATCATAGCATTGCAACAATACAACATTCTGATATGTTAACAGTCACACAATCCCTCTTTGTAAAATTAAGCATTTCTTAGATGCATCTTCCATTCATACATTTATAAAAATAAACCATAATTGAATAAATACTCATGTCTCTAAGTACAAGGTTTATAGCCAAACGCAGTTCAAAACACTTGCGTAATATGACAAAGCAAATCTCTTTTAAGCATTTTTGTTACTTTTTTTCTTTTAATCATATTCAGGGGTCTGCAATTTCAACAGTAACATATCCTTGGAAGCAGGATCAGAAAGTAATGTTACAGACCATCACGCAACCACTACTTAACAGACATGAACTTCCCAGGGTTAAAAACCAGATCTAACAATTCACTGCTAAAAGCCTCAGACTCCAGACAGGCTTTTCACAAGGTTTTTTAAGTTTCCTACTCACAAGCAATGCCAGCTCATAACTGTAAGCATGCTTTGGAAAATAAACTTGACTGGATGCAACCCTGAGCAACACAATCTAACTTGTAAATTGGCTCCACTTTGAGCAAGGAACTGAATCTCCAAAGGTCCCTTCCAGCCCCAAATTACCCTGCAATTCTGACACACAAGAAGTTTTGCAAGCCACAGAAATCTGATTTCCCTATGGAGCCTCAAGCTTCACAGTTGGATGCTCCAGCGCCGGCACTGTGGGAGGTTGAATTGTCCTGCAGCTGCAAGGACTGTGCTGGAAGTGGAGTCTTTAGAAAGGTCACTAACAGGGTCTCTCTCCTCACCTGCTTCATGAACCCTGAAGGTGTTTAATACCTTCAGAAGCACTGTCTTGATCACTCCTGTCAAAACCTGCCAAATTGCCCAGCATTTCCCAAAGATACCAGTGAAGTCAAGACAGACAAACAAGACAGGCAGGATAATCACATTCACTTCAATCCCTTCGGGAATAATTTGGAAGAAAGAAGAAGACAAACAAAACAAATCTTTACTCTAAATAAGAAGTGTTTCAACATTAAATGAAGTTCTCCTGCTATCACCAAAATTAAAGACAAAAGTGTTTTCTGCGATGCAGTGGAAGAAAATGGGACCCTAATAAGTACATGGCTGCACTTACACTTTACTTTTTCCAAAACAAACCATCCTATTTTAGCGGGGCATGTCCTGCATTAACTGCAGGAGTGGGTTTCCCCTGCCACATGAGGGTTCCACATGTGAGGAGCCCTCAAGAAAAGGGGGCAGTCAGGCCAGGCAAGTTTTCCTTTACTCTGTCCACTGTTTCCCCTTCACACAGAGGAGCAAATTCCCACATCCCCTTCTGGAGCCAGCCCTGTCTCTCTGGCACTACCAAAGGCTCAATCTGGATAGAAGGCCAGGGCCAAGCCTTTCACAAGAACCTCCTGCAGGAAGAGAAGAACCAGAAGGAGCAGGACCTTTGAAGCTCTTTCTCTTATTCATAGAATGGACTGGGTTGCAAGGGACCTTAAAGCTCATCCAGTTCCAACCCCTGCCACAGGCAGGGACACCTTCTACTAAAACAGGTTGCTCCAAGCCCCATCCAACCTGGCCTTGAACACTGCCAGGAATGGGACAGACACAACTTCCCTGGGCACCCTGTGCCAGCACCTCAGCACCCGCCATCTTCTCAGCACAAAGACTCTGAAACAAAAAAGTGACCTCACCTTGCACTGTCCAACTCTGTCAGCACAAGTCTTTACTATATCATGGATAAACATCGATATCACCCGCAGCAAGGATTGTACAAAAAGACTACTGTGTGAAAACGTCCCCTTTTATGTCCACTTCTGATGTCAGTTCAGCCACAGGCCTTCTAGGGAAATAACACAATCCAAGTCTAACCTGGTTCCTTTGTGATATCTTTTGTCCTTTCTTCCAGCGGAGAATGGGCTTGAGAGCAGGCAGATCCTTGTCCTCTTTTCCTCTTTCTATTACGTGTTCCCCAAGGCTGTATGCAGCTTCAAATACAATTGGAGATATAACATCTTTGACTCTTTTCTGTAAAAGAAAACAAACAGGTATTTCACCTATGCATATAGGCAAGCAGATTTTTATATACAGCTATTAAACATATAATTACAGCAATTTTTTCTGTTCAACACTGCAGACAGGAAGCAAGCTTCTCTACTGCTTTATTTTTGCATATGCCAAAGAGAAATAAGCACATTACTCCAAAACAAGTCAGAAGAAGACCTACTCTTAGATCCAGAGGAGCAGTGGCATGTTTGGCACACCTATAATTTAAGTTTTAATAAACCCAAGACATTTCCTTAAAAAATAAAATAAGTGCATAATTGTTTCCATTACTCCTCACAATATGGAAGCAAAGAGCAAATCATCTTCATCTCTGGGGTTTCTATCCTAGATTTTGACTGAGGTCACCTCCAGTGTGCTCCACTTATTAAAAGAAGACTGCGTCTTGCCTTTTTGGTTTCTAATATCAATGAAATAAATGGATGGGTAAATGTACCAATGTGGCTATAATGCATGTTTACAGACATGCAGGGGCAAGAAAAAACATCTTCCAGCACACTTCTAAAGCAAAATTCACAGCTCCCCACACCCTCAGCACATTTACACTTTCAGTATGTAAAGGAAGAAAGTTTTTCAGGTTCTCTGTTTGCTATATTCTACACTTCATACCAGATGTATTAAATGGTGCCACATTAAGCATCTGATGGGATGAAAGGATTGCCTTTTCTTGTTGGAGCCCAAGCCACAAAACTCGTACCGTTTGTCACACATGTGAGACCTAAATCCAGTTTGCTGTGCGAGGATAAAATGCTCATTGTGGTCTCTTCAGTCCTGACTTCCCAAGTCCAATTTATGAGAAAACTGAAGTGGTAAATGCTCTACCATTACATAGGCAAGTGTTCCTCTCAAATTCTAGCTGCTTTAAAGCTTAGCTTGAATTCAGGGCAGATGGAATTCAGGGAATAAATAAATACCATAAGTAAGCACAACAAATCTTCAAATGGGCACACTCTCAACTTCGCCTTGCATCAGTTAGCAGGCTTCTCTGAACAGAGCCTGCCAACCACAAGAAGTAACTGAGATGCAATGCAATTTAAATTGCATCTTCCAGATGGGGGAAAGCTGGGCACTCACTGGCTTTTTGACCACCCTATTTCATCTGTTTGAAGGCAAGTATTTGCTCTCTCTAATACGTTGATTTGCTACAGATCTCTGAAGTCAGACAAAGATTAGTGGCTAACCAAACTCCCAAATCACAGGTTAGCTGGGTGAATAACAGCAGAGACCAGGTTATCTGACATTTACTCTCCTGCACCTTGAAGCCTCCAGCCAGTCCCTGAATTCAGTTCCATTACCAATATTTGTCCATGTCCTGTTCCCAGCAGCAGCCCAGAATTATCTGAAGTTTAGACCATCCATTGCTTGGAGTGGCTTGTGTCTCTTGGTAATGGACACCAATCAACACCAGACATTATCTGCAGTGGTGGCAGCAGCTCTGTGACCTCTTTCCCACCCCATACAAAGCATCACACATATGCTGGGGCATTACTAATTCCCTTGGCAGAAAACACACCAATGCCTTCAGTCCCTTCCACAGTCCCTACCCTTAGGGTAGGAGTTGTACCTTACAGAGACTACTAAATAAGAGAGATTCAGCTAAACAAGAAGCCTCGGCCAGCAGGTCAAAGGAGACGATTCTTCCCCTCTACTCTGCTCTGGTGAGACACCTCCTGCAGTCCTGCATCCAGCTGTGGGGCAACAACACAAGAGGGACATGGAGCTGTTGGAGCGGGTCCAAAGGAGGCCACAGCAATGATCAGAGGCCTGGAGCACCTCTCCTACGGAGACAGGCTAAGAGAGCTGGGCTTGTCCAGCCTGGAGAAGAAAAGGCTCTGGGGAGACCTTGTAAGAGTCTTCCAATACCTAAAGAGGCCAGCAAGAAATCTGGAGAAGGAATTCTTACAAGAGCATGTAGTGACGGGTCAAGGGGAAATGGCTTTAAACTGACAGAGAGGAGATTGAGATTAGACATTAGGAAGAAATTCTTCCCTGTAAGGGTGCTGAGGCACTGGCACAGGGTGCCCAGAGAAGCTGTGGCTGCCCCATCCCTGGCAGTGTTCAAGGCCAGGTTGGATGGGGCTTGGAGCAACCTGCTCTAGTGGAAGGTGTCCCTGCCCATGGCAGGGGATTGGAGCTGGATGAGCTTTAAGGTCTCTTCCAATCAAAACCTATCTAGGATTCTGGTTCTACTGGTTCTACTACAACTCACAGAAGCTGCTAGCTTAGCTCTCACAGAAAAATCACATGTATTAACTTAAGCAAGGATTGTATCTATATACAAGATGACTATATATACAGAGAAACAAAGCTATAAAAGAACACCCTATGCAGCAACAGTCAAACACAAATCATCAGGGAAGTCACCATCTAATCCAACCATAAGCAACCAACTGCATAAACATGGAACAATTAAAACCGTATAGAGTGGGTTAAATTAAAATCCACTTTTTTTTTTTTCTACTTCTATTGCTACAGTATGGTGTAAATAAGTGCTTAATGACTTTTAAGTGTTTTAATACGATCTTGCAGGGTTCAATCCAATGCCCTTTGAAGTCAAAAGACAAGTTTCTCATTGACTTCAATGAATGTTGGAGTGCGCCCATATTGTTCGCTGGTGTCTCTTTCTGCTTAATTTTAGTGGTGAAATTGTGACTTCCAGCAGCTAGATTAATTACATGTGCGGATATTCTCTCACCACAGCCCTGGGGAAATGTATTTCACATACCCACTTGTCTTTAATTAAGGATTAAAGTATGAATGCTACCCAGTTATTAATTTTGCCACATGTTCAGTCCCTTCTGCTCACAATCCTACAAACACAAAGGCGACAGTCTGTGGGATTTGTCCTCAGTAAGAAATAAGACAGTTCTGTCTCACAGGTACACCACAGACTGACTCAGATGTGAGCAAGTAAAAAGAATAATGAATATTTGACCAAATGCAATCCGAAGAAGTACTATTTTAGGTTGGAAATACACTCAGTTTCTTAGAGTGTACCCAAACATACTGCTTCCAGTGGCTGAATTATATACTGGCAACACAGCCCACAGATTGCTTTTAAAATATTCCTGCTTTCTAAAAGGAAGTCAAAAGATACAATGACAATCAGGTTTGAGCTAGACTGAAAAATCCTTCAAGTCAAGAAAACTGTTGATTTTTGTATCAGTCACATGGCCCTAATGAAGTGGCTTTGTCAAGGAAAATAATTTCCACAAGCAGCTTTTACATGATGCTGCCATGATAAGGAAGTATTGAAGGTTAAAGACACCACTTTATCATGAAAAAGCGTCCCTGGCAATTCATAGGACATGGACAGCACAGCTTAATTAGTGAAAAGAACTTTTAGAGGGCATTAAAACAAGTGTAATATGCAAAGAGTTCATATCAGCAACAGGAACAACCACATAAGAAGGGTTCAGTGAGTAACAGCAGTGAATATCCGGTCTATACAGACTGGATGTTATTAAATTACTGCAAGTTTTTACTGTGCCTAAATTAGAACTGGAGATCTGAAGCTGGGTTTCCTACCAGCCTTTAGCTGTCTTATGTAGTCTGCTTGTTCTTACAAGCAGTTTCTCTAGGGTGATTACTTTTTTTCCTTCTTTCCCACCAGATTTCATTCTAGACATAAAAAACTTTTGCAATCAGGCTTTTGTAGAAATGAATACCCTTCAGTCCCTGTAAATTACCCTTCTGCCAGTACCCCTTCCTGCAATGGAAACAGCCCTAGCCAGCTGTATCCTTTCGTCAGGATCTTTTGTCTTTTCCTGTGGGACACATTGCATGACATCACTCTGAACTGAAGAAAAAGGTGTTTTGGTATGAACAAGCTGGGTTTTTATCAAGGGTATTACAGGATGATTCCTCACTAGTATCTAGCAAAGACAACTCAGAGTCCAAACCCAGCAGACATTTAAGAGCATCGAAGAAAGCCATAAGGCACTTAGAGATGTTTCAAAAGACACCATGGTCCTGAAAGCTCACCCTAACAAAAAACAGACTTGCCATCTCCTCTTCCATGACAACCACCTCATATACACATACATTTTCTAAATGCTGTGGTAGAAGCTGTGTATGGCCACATATTTCTTCCTGTTTGTTTCTGGCTTAGGAGGGAAGAAACAAGCAAGCAAGCAAAACCTCTGCCAGATTTAAGAGTGCATTTCCATTTGGCTTTAGTACCAAAAAGCCCTAAGAATCTGAAAAGTAATCACAGAGCAATCATCAACCTTTACAGCTGTGATTCTGAACATCATTTCCACTTGCCTCTCAAAGATGGAGAGCGATGACTGTAAGAAACCATGTTCTGTGCTTTTCATAGGCACAGCCGAAGGCATGTCATGACAACAAAAATACAGGCACGGATCCCAACATCCTAAAGGCACGCTACCTTGGCAGGCAGCCACTGCCTTCTCCAACCTTAAGTTTGTGCTACCAAGAGCTCCCACATGTCAAGAACTTGGGAGAATGTGGATGGAACAAGACAGGGCTCTAGTCAAGGGATACGATTTACTCCGCTTGTGATGAGAGTAGTTGCCAAAGAGGACTGGGTATCATTTCAGTTTGCTTTCGGCTCAGTGCCATAGTACAGTCAGGGGACTGTACACGAGCCCAATAAATCATCACATTTAATGCCCTGTCTTCTACAAGGTGAAAGTCTCCAGCAGGGGCTCTGAGGAGTGCCAAATTCCATTTTTAATTATGGCCAATGGGCTGAGAAATAAATTGAGATGTAAATAATTCCCCACAAGCTACACCATGAGTCCTGCAGGAATAAAGGACGAAACGTGGTCCTTTAAAGCAATGAATATGAAGTCATTTCCAGCATCACTCCGAGGAAATACACGTAACTATCAGTGTGACTTCTATGGTTGCCTCTTTTTCGCCCTTGTTCATTTTTTCTGGAGCTTCTCTCCTCCTTCCCTGTGGAAAAAGGTCTCAGATTTGTCAAGTCTTTTTTTTTCACTTGCTCTTATTTAATCCTGAGGACATCAACCCATGCATAGATTCCAGAGCTTTGACTGAATTCAGCACAGCTTTTCAGTACTTCCAAGAATCAAGATCTGTTTAGTTTGATGACTAAGAATGAATTCAAGAACCCAGCTTTAAAACCCTCCACTTGAGACTTTTAGTCTAAACATATTTATTTCAAGTTTTAAACAAGCACTAAGACTATAGGAATTTCTGCAGCCTTAAAACACACAAAATCGATGTGACAGTCTAATTTAATAGGTAACATACAAATGCTGCAAGATGTATAATCACCACCATGCTAATGCTAATCCAGCATAATATTTTAATCAGCTCACAGGTCACTACCACATAACTCCTCAGCTCAGTGCCAAGAGATAAACAGTCCCCTGTTTAGTGATATAAAAAATGACTCAAATGTCCAGTAGCCTTCAGAGCCAAAAGCCACTACTTCCACAATATATCAAATGGAGTATCAGCTTGGTCTTAATAAAACTATATTATTGCTTATGAATCAAAATAATGACAGTGCTTGACTTCAAAATCAATTACCTTCTATTATCTCAGCCTCCCTCTCTAAACTTTGAGTCATTCAGGATGCAAGACTGTTTGCAAGTTCCATGCAATTCAATGAAAGTATCAATTAGACAAATTGGCTTAAAACTGGAAAACATATTTCCATTCAGTTCAGACAAATGAATGTGCACATGTCATTCTTGTACCTGAAAATGAGTAAGGAGTAACTTATACCACCTCTGTCCTCAGAAGAGTCTTCCTCTGTCCTGTGTTTACTTCGATATTCTAGAACTTGTAACAATTTATTTCAGATTTAGCACTGGTATCTCCCCATTGTAAAGGCAAACAAAAACTGGTCATGACGATCTAGTTTCCATTCCATTCCACACACAAGTTGGGGTTTTTCATTTTTTTTTAAGATGTT